>BQNB010060205.1:11562-37019 GCA_026074375.1 Tanacetum coccineum
AGTTAATAATCTGGTTTGACCTTCAGTTAGTAAAAGTTTAATTCCGTTTGATTGGTAAATGAGTTGAATGATTGGCTTAATGTTTTGAAAAATAGATTCATGTGGTTTTCCAGGGGTGAAAACCTCACCTTCATATCTGATTGGAGTGTTAAACTCAACCTTTTAATTATATAAATATATAATAAATATATAAATAATAAGGCTAAATCAACAGTAAAGTATTTCGAGAGGCTTTTAAAAGATTCGTTTCTATCCAAAACAAAATCCTTCAAAAATCTACTCGGGTCGTTCTCTCAACGAGGTGCGAATTGAAAATCGGATTACGTTTGTGATCGCGTGAATTGAATGGATAAAGATTTTTTGGATTAGATTACTAATTCTACAATTAAAATGCAAAAACGAGTAAGTGAAGCCTAAAAACAAAAGCTAAAAGTGATTAAAATCTAAAAACGAGAACGAGATTCGAAACCCGTTCTTTAAAAAAACAAATTTTGCAAAATTAACCTTACGAAAGCAAATTTAATTTTCCTAAGTGCTAAATGATAAAAGAAAATTTTCTAAAAAAGAGTTATATTTTTTTGACTTTTTAATAATTTTTTATGAATTAAAAACGATTTTAAAGAAATTAAATGATAAAAAATACTAAACAATACGGGAAAAATCTGAAAAAATTGGAAAAAGTAGCTTGAACAATGCTGGTTTTAAGAAAAATAAGCTGGGGTTGCCAGCTTATTGGAATAAGCACGAAATAAGCTAAACAGGCTAATGGGCTTATAGGGCTAAAGAAGGCTTATATAATAAATTATACACACTCTAACCAGATAGCCCTACCGGAGCCGCTGGTTAGTGTGTCTTGTGTTTGGGACGAGTGTGTGCTATAAGGAAGGTCCAGGGTTCGAACCTTGGGTCTCCCTTTTTGCAAAACTATTTTTTTTAATTTTCTTTTTGCAAAATTTTAAAACAAGACAAAATAAACAATTTTAAAAAAGAGAGTTTTAACAAAAACTTAAAAATAAGCAGTTATAAGCAAATTAATGGCAGTTTCACTATTTTAACACTAAGGCCTAATGGCTTAACTGCTAGGCTAATTTATGGCAAATTAAGCTAATGTAAAATGGAAATAAGCAAAAACAGATGATGTTCTATATCTAATAAGCAAATGCAAACAAGAATAAGCCAAGGAAAACAGACAGATAAGCTAAACACTCAAATAAGCTATAAGGCACAATATGCAAACAAGGCAGCCTAAGGGACAACCTAGGGGCTTAATTTTAAGCACAAAAAAAAGAAACTAATGGCTTAATGAGGCATATGGGCTTAAAGACTGGCTTAAGGGCTATCTAAAACTGCAAAGAAAACAAAATTTGAAATAAAAATAAGCTGCTAAAAAGGCTTGTGAAAATGGTGGTTGTAGTCAGCATATGCTGACTTTGGCTTTTTTTTTAAAAGGCTAAGTGCAGGCTAAAAAAATAAGCTGTAAAATAAACTTTAAACTGAAAACTAAGTTAAAACAGATGGAGTATGACTCCTAATGAGCTTATGCTCAAAATTTTAAAAGCTAAAAATACTTTTTACTATCTGATGTTTGAAAATGAAAAAGAAAGCTTTTGACTAGAAAAACATTTGACAGATTGGTCAAACACAAGTAAACCCAAAAGACAATTAACTAATGCATTAAGACACTCTAAAGGACACAACAACAAGACTCAAAAACAGGTTTTGAAAACAAAATCAAATAAGCTATGTGCCAACTGTTTTGAACCAACAGTTTTAAAGGCCAATTAGGAAAACTCAAAAACAAACTTTTAAACCTAAACAACTTTAAAAACACATTAAAAACTACTTAAAATGGCTTGTTCAAATTGCCCAAGTAACCCAAATGGCTTTTAAGCCAAATTTACCCAATTTGAACCCTTGTACCAAACACCCCTTTAGGTTTTATAAAAGAAATTTTAAACTGAATTTTGACAATTTAAACAAAGGTTTTGAAAAATAGATAACAAGTAAGACGAGTTAAGAAGAAATAAGCATTTTCCAAACAACAATAAGCACTAGAAAAAGCAAATAAGCAATAAGCACTTAAAGGGCAATTTAAGACAGTTTTAAGTAAACACTCAAATAAAGGACATCAAAGCATAAAACAAAGACAAGTAAGCATAAAGAACTTAAATAAGCAAGAAAAACAGTAAAAAGCAATAAATAAGCTAATGAACAGTAATAAGCAAAAATTTAAAAAGTGAACTTACAATTACCCTTGCTCAAAACAGGGCAAATAAAGGATTCTACAAGCTCTAGCTTGTCAAAGACAAGCTAGTGTGGTCTTAAAAGCTCTTCCCTTGCTAGCTTTTCTTCCAAATTCAGCTGAGGTACTTTGAGAGTGGAATTTTTTTGTGATTTTTGGTTCTTTTGACAGAAAATGAAACAAACTTTTATATAAGCTCTCAATGAGTTAAAAGCTTATATAATAGCTTAACAAAGGTATTTAAATGACAAGATATGTAAATGACAAGTATTTAAAGGAAAACACTTAAATTTCATAAACTTGGAAAATTAAACTTCAAGTATTTAAAAGACAGAAATTAAATGACAAATATTTAAATTGCAATATTAAAAGTTGGTACAAATTATGTATACAAGCTTTTGACTTATAAACAAAATTCAACAAAGGGAAAATGAACTACACTATGCCTATTTATACTAAGTCTTGGCCTCTTCTCTTGTGTTTCTTCTAAGAGTGCTCAAGGCTGGTGTGCTTGTTGTGTGAGTATAAGCCATAGTCAATCTTGGCCTTTAATCTTTCTTGGTGCCCAATCCTCAAATCGTGACCTTTGATTTCTTGTTGTTTTCCCTTGTCTAATGAGGAGGTTTGGGATTGCCAAGGTGGCAATGGCTTCTAGTGAGGTGGGGTGAGGAAAATGACAGGTTTGTTGTGGGGTTAGTTTTAAGGAAGATAAACAGTAAGTATAGGCAGTAAATTTGTTTTATAAAGGTGCAGGGTAAGTGTTTGAGAGATTGACATAAATGGTCCCCTATGTTGCATTGTTGTATTACATCAAAGGTCCCTTGTGGTGTTATATTTTTCTATGGGTTGGCAGGTTAGGTCCTTAAGGTTATATTGTTGTTTAGCAAGCACTGTCTTGTGGGACTTAATGAGTTTATTAATTTTTGGGTTGGGATTTTACAGTTGTTTAAAGGGTGGTAAGGCTTTTGGAGATTGCAGTTGGGCTCGTATGTAGAAATAATAGGGATTTGGGCACTTAAAGTCTTCATTAATGTATAAATGGGTTGAACCGACCATTAGAGGTGTACAGGGTAGGCCAATTTAAAATTTCTTCGTTTCAGGGCTTTTGACTTTGGACTTGAATTGGTTGACGTTTTGCTTTGACTTGACTTTGGTTTTCTTTTTCCTAGCTTTTCACATTTCTCGTGCTCGGTTTTATCTGTTTTTGCTGGGCTTTTTGTTCATTTTGATCGGGATATCACATTTTCTACACAAATTATAATAAATGAAAAAACATACTAATACAATGTATTTTTGGTACGTTTTTTGGTCATTTAAGGTCCGGTTTAAAGGTCAAATATATGTGTATTTAACGGCTCATTCACAATCTCTTTTATGATCACTATAAGAGATATGGTCCTATGATTGTGACTAAATTCTGCCCAAAAGTGGGGTTTTCTGTTTTGTTGTTAGCGATTGTAAAATTTGACTTAATTTACTAAATATTGGTAAACAATAGGATATGTGGCTTTTGTGTTATTGGAAAGTTGACTTCAAAGGCCTTTTAGGCGGTGACATGCTTTATCTTTTATGGTTTAGGATTTATGCTCCCTTGAAAATGACTAAAATCAGAAAATTAGGTTTTACGTCTAGGTTTGGAAAAATGAAAAGTATGACCATGTATGATTGGAGATAGGAATTTATGTGCGAGAATTAGTTAGATTGTTTATTTTGATTGACCACTTGTTAGACATCATTGACTTTATATTTTTAAAACTCTTTGGTTTTGTCTTGGATGCATAATGGTTCCTATGTTTTTTAGACTTTATTAACTAGTATTGGTATACCTATTATATTTATAATAGTTATCATATATCATTCTAAGTCGGACTTGCTTTTTAGGGTATCGAACTAACCTTTGGACGTTCTTCTTCTGCATACTTGGTTTTATTCGATCTTTTACCACGGTGAGTTAATAGCTCGCATTTTACAAATTTAAATGTTTTAGTTTAAACCGCTGAGGAGTTAATGTAGTTTTATAATTGAACACATAGTAGTTTTTTGGTATGCTTGACCAACCCGGTTTGGCTCTCTATCTTTGTTTTTGGGGGATGCAATCCATTATGGAATTACAACCAATGTAGGTGGATCATATTTGTTATTGAGATTTGTGTAGTACGGTGGCAATGTACGAATAATCGGGGGAACAAATGTTGATTATTATTATTATTCTTATGCACATGTTAGGGTCTATATGTGTCTGGTGTCATGAGTATCATTGCATTAGTAGCTAATAACTTGGGTGTTACAACAGTTACTCGATGATTATAAGACTTGTGTTCAAATCTTTTATATTTATATAAACTCTATGGATTCACTAAAATTTCGTTGACTTTTTAGCAATATTTTATCTCAGGTAATCTAAAGGTGATGATTTGGTGCACTAACGTGGAGGACTTTTGCGCTATTTTCATTTTGTTAAATTGTTTTTTTTAAGTTCCATTCCTCACTAATTCAATTAAAACATGGTTATGGTTTTAAAACATATATGTTGGTTTTGGTTATGATCCTGTTGGACAACTTTTGCACTCTGAATTTCTATAAATGGAACTAGGTTTTATAATGTCTCTTTTGAGTCGTTCTTGGTAATTTATGTGTTAATGGTGCTTTTGATTTAATACCTTTTGTTGGTTTTCGCTGCCGTGTAAATTTTTAGGAGGTGGTTAATGCATTGGTATAAGAGTATAAGTTTTTACGTGAACTTTAGGTTTTTTTCCCTAAAATAATAATTTAACTTTATTTTTATTTTCGAGCGCAACATACTTTGTAGGTTCCGCTCAAGGTCATCTAATTGTGATTATCTTTTTAGTATTCTTTCTTAATGAGTACATTTTTGTTAGTATTTTTAATTAATTACTATAATTCATATCGAGATATACCTTGATAATTAAACTTTATATCAAAGTTTTCATATTTAATTACATGTTTAAATAAATCATTATTAAATTATTTATATGTTTAAATAAACTAATATTAATTTATCATATACATTGTAATGCATTGCATTCATTCGTATGTTGCATAAAATTTTATCTATATTGTGACCTTATACGTATTTATTTTTCGTGATGACAAAATATCATGGCAAATTTACCTCCCCCAAATAATGATCTAAATGTTCTCGAAGATAAACATGCTCCTGCTCCTGAGCATGCTCCCATTGCTCCTAACCCTGCACCTATTCAACCCAATGACTATTTAGCTGATGATGAAGAAGAAGAACCCATCTCTGAACAAGCACCTACTGCTCTAGTGGTTCCTATTGGTCATAATGATCCCAGGGATTCATATGTTGTTTGCTGTTTGATTACTGCACCCTGATTCTTACTATGAATGTTGATATTACTGTTGTGCTAAAGGACCTAAAGCAATAAGACTCTTTTGGAGTCACCTTGGTTTACACATGGTCGTCTCGTAATTGTTTAGTTCATTTGTAGTACTTTTATTTTGTTGAAGTAATCACTAAACCGGCATGTCGGTTAGTAGACTTGGTATCCATGCTTCTGATGACATGAGTCATATTTTGGTAAACAATGCAAACATGTACTAACTCTTGTGATGAATGGCAAATGACTACTTTTGATCTTTACTTGCTGTGTTGTGATTTTTTTTGTATAATGTTGATTATTGAATTCATGTTGTGATCAAGCTATTTGTACACATTATAGTCATACAATTGTATGAGTACTCACCATGATTTTCCTCGTGTTGTGTCAGAGCCATGCCTCCAAAAAAGAAGATCCCAAACCAACCCTCTACCTCTTTTGACCCAAGAGGCCGTCAATCAACTGGTGCGAGATGGAATTGAAGCGGCTATTAGAGCTGAATGAGAAAGAGTGAGAGAAGAAGCAGCTAGGAGTGGAGGTTCTTGCTGGAGGTCCAACGGCTGCGCCTTGTAGTCTCAAGAAGATTGTAACATTTACTGGATTTATGTAAATGTTTAGGTACCACGCATTTTCGATGGGAATGCAAGGTTAGCTGTCGGGGGCTTTGACGTTGGTTTGAAAAGATGGATGAGGTTCTTTTCGGAGAGAATAAGCGGTATGCCTAAAGGATAAGAATGGTGAGTTTTCCACTGCTAATCATGGCCGAGACTCTTACGTGTTGGAATTATTAGGTTCGATACTTTTGGAGTGATTAATAATATTATCTAGATGGTGGCAAACGGAAGACCATGGACTGAAGTGAAACAGATGTTGATCGATAAGTTTTGTCCAATAGAAGAAGTTCAGAGGTTGGAGGATGAACTAAGACATTTTTAAAAGCGTTTACGGATATGAATTATTATAGCTTGCAATTATAAACAGAAAGGTTTAAACGAATTGGTTTTATTTGTGTTGATGATGTTCACCACTGAATAGACAGAAGGTGAATTGTTACCCATTAAAGGGTTTCACTAAAATCCATTAAAGGTTGAAACAACTTCATCTAGACCCACTACACTCAATGAGGCTGTACGTATGGCACACGCTCTAATGGAGCAGAAAATTCAAGCAAAGGATGAAAGAATTGCTAAAGGCCTCAAAAGGAAATGGGAAAGCAACAATCAAGGTGGAAGCAACTACCGCAATAACAACCGAGGTAATTACCGTGAAAACGATCGTCATAATCAATATAATGACAGAATACAAGGCGGTGCAAGGGCTATGACGACTGCACAAAATGACGATGCTGATCAGGGAGAACTAGCTCCAAACTGTAACCGTTGTGGATTATGTCACCTTGGACAATGCCCATCAAAATGCAACCGGTGTAGAAGGAGGGGTCATAAGAGCCTATGACTGTTGAGTAAAAGGATCGTGGCTGATATGGCTTGCGAATGCTCGACCAATAATGGGCTTGTTTAATTTTAGTGCGGTGACAGAACCATTCTCGAATTCTAGTGTCCTAAAACCTAGCAAATCAAGAGAGGAGGTAATGCATTATCCAGTCGTGCCCCTACGTTACTGAGGGCAAGCCGAGAAATTCCAAGGGTAAGGAATAACGAATGTTGTTGCGGGTACGTTCTTAATCAACAACCGTTATGCCCATGTATTATTTGATTCTGGTTCCGACGTGAGTTTCGTTAATACTAGTTCTAGTCATTTAATTGATATCAAACCGGATAAGAATAAAGTGTTAGTAGTTAAAGGTAATGAAGGGTTTATCTTTGTTGTTGTTTTTTCGCCGTGTTCCTTAGTTCTGGCTCGTTAACACCTCATTCGTTTCCTCGTTACTCCGTGTGAACTTGAAGAATCATACCACTAAAAAGTTAACTCCTAAGTTTAGCCTATATCAAACAAAAAAAAAAATAAACAAAAAAAAGAACTTCTACAATTAATTTTTGTTCGAAGTCGATTAAACTCCTTTTCTTCTCATTTTTCTTTTGAGCGTTGCTATCTTTTGTATCTGATACTTTGATGCTTACTTCTACCTACTGTTATTATGATCAATTTTGTTTCATTTTTTTTTTTTTTCGACTGCAACGATAAATTCTACGAATGGTTCTTTATAGCATCCCGATTCACGATCTGTTGAAGCGAATGGCTCTCTATGTTTATCTTCTCTGAATACTTCTACGTTTGTTCGAATATTCTTTTAATATACTAGATTGATCTCATCCATTGTTAAACTACCATGGTGTCGTCATACAATTTATTCTAATCTGATTATTCGTTATTCTTTGTTTTAGTATCCTTTACGCTGTGCGGTGTTTTATCGTTTAAAAAACCATTTTTGGAAAAATGTTTTATTATAGGAGCGTTATGTTAAAAACGAAAAATGTTTTATCTTTTGAAAAAAATTATTTATAGTACCATCTTGTAGTTCTTTCTGACTTGGCTTCGTGAATCATTTTTATTGATTTTAAAATAAATAATATTAATAAAATAACAAAATAAATTAATTTTTTTTAAATTTGTTTTAAATTCAATACTAATTACATTATAATTTCCTTTTCGTCCATAGTATACACTATCACTAGTATACATTCAACTTTATTTTAACTATGATATAATTTTAACATTAAAATAAAAAAAATTCAATACTTAAAATGGTGTCTAGATTTGTATCGCGAACGCTTATTCCTTATAGTAATTCATTCGAAAGATTTTTATAAGCGAATTGTAAATGCCACACTGTTCTTCGTTCCGATTTCGGTCAAGTATATATACTTCTTTTTAATAATAATTGAATAATTAAATAACAGAAGATGTTAACATAATATTTTAAAAACTATTACTCATATCAAGAACTCTTTTATTTTTACCACGAATACAAAATTGCCACTTTACAAAAAAAAATATCCTATTATCACCTTGAACACGAAGATAAATTTTTAACGAAAGCAAGCATGTCAATATTACTTCTCAATTATACATAGCCTGATCACCTATGTATAATTCAGAAGGAACCTCGTCATGTTGGTAATTGTTACCCTTAAACCTTATTGAAACTAACCTAAACCTTCTAAAAAGTAAAAAATTTATGCGTACCCTTAACAATGATCACTATGCAAGTAAGTTCTATCAACTCAAACACTCTGAGAAAAGTATCGTAAGTCAGATTCCATGAGTCAAATTCTTTTCCATTCTTTTCTTTCTACCTTTTCGTAGTTTTAGTCATACTTTATTGGAAATAAACGTCTTATGGCGGTAAAGTAAGTAAATGGGGATTAGTGAAATTCCAATCTTCTTCTGTAAACAGTGGAGTAACGTTTTGAATTTGATGGAGGTGATTCGTGATTTTCTGATCAAAGATGTTTTTCAACGATCTGCTGGACTTCTATCACATCGACACAAATCGAATTTATAATCAGACTCGATCCAAAATTGTGTGCAACTTTATATGAAGAACCGATAGAAAATATTATTTACCGTGAGGAGTTAGCATCGTAAGCACCAAGCCATATTCCCATAGTCAAGGTTCGATGTAATCGCGGCAAGGTCCTGGGTGTTCACCTCGGGAAGGAGGGAGAAAACCAGTATTTAGGGTTCACTACTAGTTATATTATATTTTAATTTTCTAAATTTCTAAAATGTTACTTTTCACTATTTCATCGTTTTATATATATAAATCGTCAATTTTAAGTAAAATGCGCTTTGATTTTAAATTTTTTTCTCGTTTTATTGGATGAGAAACCAATGACTCCGTATTTGGGCCTCGAGTGCCAATTTATTTTTATGTTTATAATATTTATCTTTCTTGTATTTTAAATTGAACCCGAGATGAAAATCTCGGTTTAGGAAAAAGTATCGGGCTAGAAAAGGGTGTTAGTAGTTAAGTAGGAATGGGCCAAAGCCCATTCCATCCCCTCTAAAAATCGAACGAACCAAACACAAACACTCATCCCTTTTTATTTTTTTTTGGAGATACTATACTTATACACTTATTTTTATTCACCTATATATAATTAAAAAAAAAAAACAAGTAATGTAAATGACAATAATTTAAAGTAAAACTGTAAATTTCATTAAAATAAAATGCAGGTATTTAAAAGATAGATATTTAGAAGACAAGATAAGTAAATTGCAATATTAAAAAGGTACAAATCTGTTAATACAAGTGAATGGACTTAACAAAATTCGACAAAGGGCAAATGAACTACACTATGCCTATTTATACTAAGTCTTGGCCTCTTCTCTTGTGTTTCTTCTGAGAGTGCTCAAGGCTGGTGTGCTTGTTGTGTGAGTATAAGCCATAGTCAATCTTGGCCTTTAATCTTTCTTGGTGCCCAATCCTCAAATCGTGACCTTTGATTTCTTGTTGTTTTCCTTTGTCTAATGGGGAGGTTTGGGATTGCCAAGGTGGCAATGGCTTCTAGTGAGGTGGGGTGAGGAAAATGACAAGTTTGTTGTAGGGTTAGTTTTGGGGAAGATAAACAGTAAGTATGGGCGGGAAATTTGTTTTATAAAGGTGTAGGGTAAGTGTTTGAGAGATTGACATAAATGGTCCCCTATGTTGCATTGTTGTATTACATCGAAGGTCCCTTGTGGTGTTATAATTTTTTGTGGGTTGGCAGGTAAGGCCCTCAAAGGTTATATGTTGTTTAGCAAGTGCAGTCCTTGTGGAACTTAACTGAGTTAAAAATTAAAGGGTTGGGCTTAACAGTTGTTTAAAGGGTGGTATGGGCTTTTGGATGGCAGTTGGGCCGTATGTAGAAATAAAAGGGATTTGGGCCCTTAAGTCTTCATAATGTATAAATGGGTTGACCCGACCCATTAGATGGGTACGGGTAGGCCCATTTAACATTTCTTCGTTTACGGCTTTGACTTTGACTGTTGACTTTGTCGGGGTTGACTTTGACTTGACTTGGTTGACTTTTTGGCTTTGACTTGACTTTGGCTTTTCCACGCTTTTCCATTCCATGCACGGTTTTGTTCTTTTTTGCTTGATTTTTCGTCCTTTTGTCGGATATCCATTTCCTGCACAATATAAATGAAAACATACGAATACAATGTATTTTTGGTACGTTTTTGGTCATTTAAGTCCGGTTTTAAAGGTCAAATGTATGTGTATTTAAGCACATACCAATATCTTTTATGGAATAAGAGATATGGTCCTATGATTGTGACTAAATTCTGCAAAAGGGAGTTTTCTGTTTTGAGTTAGCGATAGTAATTTGACCTTATATAAATATTGGTAAACAATTAGGATATGAGGCTTGATGTTCTGGAAAGTAGACTTCAAGGCCTTTCTAGGGGTGACATGGCTATATCTTTTATGGTTTAGGATTTATGCTCCCTTAAAAATGACTAAAATCAGAAAATTGGGTTTTACGTCTAGGTTTGGAAAAATGAAAAGTATGACCATGTATGATTGGGATAGGAATTAAGGGGCGAGACTTAGTAGATGTTTATTTTGATATGACCATAGGTTAGACATCATTAGACTTTATAAAAACATTTTGGTTTAGTCTTGGTGCAATAATGTTCTTGTTTTAGACTTTATTAACTAGTATTGTATAACTATTCTATTATAATGATATCATATATCATTCTAAGTCGCGACTTGCTTTATAGTTATCGACTAACCTTTGGAGTCATCTTCTCTTACTTGGTTTCTCATTCGATCTTCTACTCACGGTGAGTTCATAGCCTCGCCTTTACAAATTTAAATGTTTTGTTAAACCCCTCGAGGGAGATACATGCTAGTTTTATAAAATGAACACAAGTAGTTTTTTGGTATGCTTGACAACCCGGTTTGGTGTTTGGGGATGCATCCATTATGGAACACCCAATGTACGGACATATTTGTATTGAGATTTGAGTAAGTACGTGGCAATGTACCGAACTAACGGGGGCAAATGTTGATTATTATTATTATTATTATGCACCATGTACAGTCTAAATGTGTCGGTGTCATGAGCTCATTGCATTAGTAGCTAATAACTTGGTGTACAACAAGTTACTCGATGATTATAAGACTTGTGTTCAAATCTTTTATATTTATATAAACTCTATGGATTCACTAAAATTTCGTTGACTTTTTAACATATTTTATCTCAGGTAATCAAGGTTGAAGACTTGGAGCACACGAGGAGGAGCTTGCGCTATTTCATTTTGTTAAATTGTTTTTTTTAAGTTCCATTCCTCACTAATTCAATTAAAACATAGTTATGGTTTTAAAACATATATGTTGGTTTTGGTTATGATCCTGTTGGACAACTTTTGCACTCTGAATTTCTATAAATAGAACTAGGTTTTATAACGTCTCTTTTGAGTCGTTCTTGGTAATTTATGTGTAATTGAGCTATGATTTAATACCTAATGTTGGTTCCGCTGCGTGTAAATTTAGGGGTGTTAATGATTGGTATCAGAGCTATAAGTTATAGAGAACTAGGTTATTTTTCAAAAACCTAAACTATAACTTTATTTTTCTAATTTTCGCGCGCAAAATACTTTTCGTGGTTCCCGCTCAAGTCATCCTAAGTGATTTACCATTTTTAGTATTCTTTCTTCATGAATACATTATTGCTTAGTATTTATTAAATAAATACTATAATTCATATCGAGATATACCTTGATAATTAAACTTTATATCAAAGTTTTCATATTTAATTACATGTTTAAATAAATCATTATTAAATTATTTATATGTTTAAATAAACTAATATTAATTTATCATATACATTGTAATGCATTGCATTCATTCGTATGTTGCATAAATTTTATATATGTAGTGACCTTACACACTTATTTTCACACCGTATCCGTGCGCGTATGTTGCCCGACTTCTCCTGCTCATTTTTTAGCGTTATTTTTATCTAATATAGGTATGTAATGACCGATTACATATACTCGTTCGATTCGAACCGACTATTTTACCTGACTTACTTTTAATCGGTTGTGCGTACCTTCGCGGTACGATTGTTTGGGATTACGTAAGTGTTTTATCCGATGAGATTTTTTTTACAATTGTCGTTTTACTACTCGTGTGCGTTACTTCCCTTATTTAACTCCTTTTAAGCTATCCATATAGATATCCGAATTGCTTTTCGACCGGGTGCGCTTATTCACGAGAAACATCTTGGATAAATTCTTGAAATCATATTGAATAATATTGTGGATTTTTGCAATCTTTTCGTTGGCTTTTCATGTCACCGTTTTACTTTCTATTTGTGTTGTTGGCATTCTTGAAGCATTTTTTTAATGCTATTTTTATTTGCCCATTAGTATAATTTAGTTTTCGTTGTTTTGGAATCCATAAGATATGTGTGTATATAAGTTGTGATCATTTGAAAAGTGTTGATATAATATCTTAGATGATGGAGAGTAGGATTGGCGTAGTATTTGATAATTTTGAGGAACTTGGTTGAAATTTTGTGGTATGTCGAAAAATATATTTTATGAAGAAAATTAGAATGTGGTTTAAGGATGTTGTAAAGGTCTTTTTAAAAAAGTTAGGGGTACAAATATGGTTAGTACTTGGTTGAGTACGGTCTTTTGATATATAATTCGACCCATTACTCCCAAAACGAATTGTTTTTATGACAAAAGAAGTTTTGAGAAAAAGTTCGCAAAAATTCATCCATAAGGTAAATAATAGATTGCTGAACATGAATCGAACGTAAATGGTGTTTTTCAATCATTTCTGTATCATTTTGGGTCTTGGCTAAAACACAAAAGTTATCCGGAATATGTTTTGCATAAAAAGCCACGAAATTTTGTCTAAAAGTGCATAAAAGTGTGGTTTTTACTCAAAACGCAGGTCTGCGTTTTAGTTTATAAAAATTCAGCAACTATAGGGAAAAGTGAGCTGATATAGTTTTTAACTTGAGATTCGGGCCTTTCTGGTCCGAACCGGCCTTCCATTAAAACATAAAAGTTGTTTAGTTTGGCGTTTTATACAAAAAGTCGCGAGTTTAGTCCTATAAAAAACTAGACCGAAGAAAACATTGGTCTGAAAGTTTAGCGAATTAAGCTTTGGAAAAATTTGAGTAGTGCGAATTTTGTTAAAAAGTGGGGATATGGCGTTTATAGTGACCATTTGAGTATTCAAAACGGTTAACCGAATAATATTAAATGAGTTTTATAAAATAATTATTTGGAGGTGAGCGTCCATCACGTTTAAAAATAGTAAGTCTAAATTCGAAAACTCTATATATGTAAGCATAACGTGGAAACAAGAGTAAATGTATAGATAATAGGTGCGTCGGTATTAGCGGGAAACTTAATATTTTATTAGACAATACAAATATCTTCGAGTATCCGAACGTTCCAGAAATAGCAACTTTCTAAAAATAGTATTAAGTGACTTTCCTCAAAAGCAATTGTTGTCAAATAACTTAGGAGTAACACACATATGGATTCCATTATTCTTCTTATATATGTGGACTTATGTGTCGATTTATTTTATACGTCCCCTTTTCCTAATGCTCACCAACTCTCGCTTTTTGGTCGCGGTTATAATCTCTTTGTCCTTCATAATCCTCCCTTCCATCGATATCATGTACCTGTCCTGAACGATTCCGGCAAAACCCTTTGAAACCCTTTCATCTTGTAACCTTTCACCGATTGCATCCATAAACTACTCTTCACCACTCTCATGCAAGGCCACATGCTATTTAATAAGTCATTTGTAATGTCAACCTTTATAAACTTAATTAGCGTATTATTTTACGAGAGTCATTTTACTTGGTCATACAAAATATTTGTTATCTCCTAAAGAATATATAAATATATATATATATATATATACTAGCAAATTACTTTACTTCCACATTATTAACAGTTTTCATCAAAAATTATATTTCTAGGAAGCGGTGTCTATCTTAAAAAATAGTATGGTTTATACAATTTAAAATATAAGAAACATAACACTAGTTTTGCGAAAACTGAGCATTGCAAATTTCTATCCTTAAATTATACATAGCCGTGCACCTATGTATAATTTAGAAGGAGCCATGCAAGACTGAATAGTAGTCACCTTAAGATCTTGATAACGATCAACTTTTTATTCGTAGTTACGAAAAACAAGATTTTTGTGTGGTATACAAGTAGTACAAATTGGGGGCATCCGCATATGTACCCTTATCTTTTCTTGAACGAATTCTCCATATGCGGGTACGTTTTGACTTAACAACCGTCGTTCTAATTTTCCTTTCATTTCTCTCCATGATGGAAATTCTTTATACCGCTCGTCTAATTATCGGCCATTGATACCGGACTTAGAGGTTCTGACGTTTCTATGCTTTCTTCTCGACCCACCTTCTTTGAGTAACGTTGGTAGATCTCCGAGATACCTCTGAATATGAATAATGAATTATGAAAGAATAGGTTTACGTATATCCGTTATGATACTTCGCTCTTCAATTACTAATTTTGTCTCTTGCTACCTTTTATTGGAGAATTGTTGTATGGATTTCTTTTTCAGTTGGGTATCGACCGCCGCGAACTTAATGTGCTGACCGTGACCGTTTTACGAATTGACGACTTGATAAATTCCTTGTTTCCTCTTGTCTCATCGCCAACACTTATATTATATCCTTTCCTTTAAGGACCCTCATGATATTCAATTTGTTCCCTCATACCATTGCTTACACATTAGGTGATTACTATCCCTTGTTCTATCTTCGTTACTATCTTGTTACTTTGTCAAAACCCTGAGCAAAAAATGCATTAAGCACCTCTATGGGCTTGTATAAAATTTTTATGAACCTTTATGAAAATTTTACAAAATATTTCACAAGTGTTTAAAATTACCAAAATGACCTTCTCAAGTTAAAGAGTCGATTCTAACCACCCTCTTTCATAAAAACCATAACTAATATTTATAATAACACCATGCCCTATCTTTCAAATCACCTGTTTTATACATCATATTTTAATCACGCCTTAATGAAATGACCGAATTTAAAAACTTCGTTTCATAAATGATTCATAAAGATATAGATAAATATAATATATATAAATATAATAGCAAATTAAAATACATAGAACATGGCTTCACGAGCTATATATATGATATATAAACCTTCTACGATCACAACCATAAACCCGAGTTTCAACAAATTTTTATGCATGCATTCATTCCAAAAACCTTCAAAACGACAAAAAAATGATTCTTGAACCTATTTTACCTCTAATATGAACACCATTTTTATCAAGAAAGAATAGTTTAAAATTCTCCTTATTAGTGGTTTTGTTTTCGAATCACCAAAACCTTGATAAATCCATATAATCATATTGCATCATTTTAAAATAGTATCAACTTTTAACACCATAACCGAATGAACCTTACGTTTTCATAATAAAGAAAGCGCCTAAGCCTAGTGTTAAAGCAATATAAAATCTGGGACGGATTTTTCTTAACGGTGGTAGAATGTGACAATCCGTCTTTTAATGTCCATATTTAATTCATATTTCGTTCTCATTTTTCTTGTAAAGTGAACTTTTATGTTTTACGGTTTACGCGATTCGCAATTTCTCGTTCTTGTTAATCTTAAGCCGATATAGGCAGTTTATCTGTTTAAATGTAACCGTCTTTATTTTTATCTTTAAAAATTTCCCAAGTATTTTAAGGTCACTAACTAATCAAATCTCATACTATTTTTAAATTTTTAAATAAATTCATTATCTTATTTTACTTATTTAGCCGATTATTATTAAAAGCGTCAATTTTAAAACTTTCGTGAATCCTACAATTTAAATTTATCCGCTTTTCGAACGAGATATGGTCACTATGAATTCCAAGTAATGCCGTTTGGTCTAACCAATGCACCGACGGTGTTCATGGATTTAATGAATCATGTCTGTAAGCCGTATCTTAATAAATTCGTAATCGTATTCATCGACGATATTCTCATCTATTCCCGAGCAAGAAGCGAAGGCATGGCGACAATCGAGCGCCGGGACGTCGCTCCCGTAAGGATAGGAGGATGTAAACTCCAGTATAAAAGGTCACTATTCATTTTAACTCCTATATAAATTTTATAAATTTACATTTTCAAAATTTTGGTTGAAATCGAAATTCTTGGATTTTTGGCGATTTCGACGTAAAGTCCAACCTGTTTTATCATCGAAGAAGCTAATGGGCGCTTAATTTATAGCCCCCGTAAATTTCATTTGAGTATTTTAGTTGGAAATAATATATTTCGACCTATATCGGTTGTGACAAGTTTAAATTTGTGTTTTTGCAAAATATTGAGTGTTCTTGACTAGCTTTCTTCGGCCAAAAATACTATAAGTTATTAAAAATTTGGTAAAAAACAAAACATTTTTAGTTCATGAGAACTTAATTTATTTTTATTTTTATTAATTTTTCATCATTTATATCAAATTTAGGCCAAAAACCACGTCGAAGAAAACCGCGTTATTATAAGAATTAAACGATTAACTAGGTTATCGGCTAGAAAACTAAGTAAATCAACCAATTAGCAACAAACAAGCCCAACCAAGCCCCTACCATAAGGGGGTCCGGTTATAGCAATCAAATATAATAAATATGAAATTGTTTTTTGATTTAAGGGAAGAATACTAAGTAATATACTGTCTATTATTTAGATTAATACTTAAAATATTAGTACATATTATCACATAAAACACTCCTACCTTATATAATATTTTTTATAAATTGGTTATTTCAACCAAAACCAACGACTGCCTTTTCTTTTTTTTTAAAGATCGATATCTTCTATGTATTGGGATATCTAGATGTCATATAAATAGAACAGATACATTCTATTCATTATAAAACAAATCAAATACTAGCTTCTCTAACAGATAAAAATTATCACGCCTGGTCTCTCTTATTCTGTCTATTCTAACAATCAAGAACACCATTATTCTAGTTCCAAATCACCATCAAATAACCTCCATTGTTCTCTAAATCAAGCCTATTCTAAACCCTAATCACCCTACACCCATAAAAGCCAACATGCAAGAGTTCTATTCAAGATTTTAAATTATGAAGATTCTTGATTTTAGGGTTTATGTTAAATTGATGCAAGGAAATTGTTAAGGGTTTGATTTTAGAAGGTTTTGGGTATATTAAAAAGTTTGATTGGTCTTGGTTTGATCCTTGTGGATTCGAAAGCCCCTACACACCCACCTAAGGGTTGTGTTTGATCCTTTTCTTGCTTCTATTTTGTGTTGTAAGTCTCCTCTAAAAACCCTAAATCCTTGTCTAATTTTTATGAATGCATGAGCTTTGATTTGATTCTTTGGGGCATGCATGTTCTTGATCTTATGATCTTTGGTTTGATCTAAAAATTTATGTTATGAAGTAGTTTAGAGTTAGGAGATGTGTAGTATCAATCTGCATTTGCTCTTGATGATGGTTGATTGTGTTTTGGGATGATTTAGAATAGGTTTGGATGGATTTCATAGGAACTGTTTTAAATCAATAGCAAAAACGTATGTTTTCTCGAATATTTTTGGCTTGGAGCCTATGATTAAAATATATGGTTGAATAGATATAGGTCTTAGCATCAACCAATTCCTCTGGATGAGGAAGTTATGGTCAAAATACGAAAATAGGTCAAGTCTGGACCTTTGATTATAAAACGTCTTAATCTCCTGGTTTTTGAACTAAAAGTTTGCTTTTTAAAGCATGGGTCAATACTAGACATCTTAGGGAAGCTCCAGCATTTAGCCTCACATCCATTTCTATTATAGATTAGGAATTATGGTCTTTTCCGTAAGGAATAGAAATTCAGTCAACTTTTTTTTTGACTTACAATTAGTAAAAATCCATTTCCTGTGGATTGGTAAATGGGTTGATTGATTGGCTTAAAGTTTTGAAAACTAGACTTCAAATTATTTCTAGGAGTGAAAGCATGTGTTTGTACCATTTATAGATTAGGAGATACAAGTCCATGAACATAAGTTAATTCCAGAATTTCAGTTTTTACGTCTTGGCTAAAAATTATAAATGTATAGATAATCATATCTAAAATCAGAATTATATGGCAAAACTTGGTAGATGTTTAATTACATATAATAGCAGGTCACACACCAATTTGAGAGTAAAAATACCTTAGTTAAGTCTAGGTGCAATGTTGTGCATATCTTAGAAACATATCCTATACTCGTCAAACTATTCTTACATATTGTTTTTACTTATATACCATACTAAGTCGCGTCACATCCTATAGGTTTTGGTGATTGTTGGTGGCCTCTCTCGATACATATATTCAGCTTCTCGATCCTCGTCGCTTATTCGACTTACGGTGAGTTCATAGCCAGCCTTTCAAATATTTTTCTTAAACCCCGCGAGGGAGATACATGCTAGTTTTCTAAAATGAACACAAGTAGTTTTTCTTGCATGCTTGGGACCCGATTATATGAGTATTTTGCTTGAGTAATCTTTGACGTCCAAAAGACCGCCCCCAAACGATTATGTTGGAGCCGTAAACTACCTATGAAGTGTAGCTCGCTACTATTGCATTTGGCATAATAAATAGCGCTACGGGTTAACAAGCCCGGTTCGTTTTTTTTTTTTGGGCTTTGGATCTGTATTGAGCAGTCCAATGTACGGACCTATTTGTTCAGAATATTTAGTAGTGTAGTATGACGTAATATCATAACCTTGGGGGAAAAGAAGAATATTGTTGAGTCAAACTTATATGATTATCTTAATTATGCAGAATGGGATCAGTGGTACGAGCTCAATGCAACTATTGGCTAATAGCTTGTCTGGCCCACAAGTCTATATAATGCTTATGAATATTATAATGCTTGTGTTCAACTCTTTATCACTCATAAAACCTATGAATTCACTCAACTTTGTGTTGACTTTTTAGCATGTCTATCTCAGGTAATTGAAGTCCGGAGGCTTGGAGGCAATAAAAAGGAGGATTTGCCCTAGATTTTGTTTATTAAATATTAAAAATTGACTCCTTTGCTCAAAAACAAGTTAGGATGTAATGTATAACTTTTTATGTTTCTTTTGGGTAACGTTCATGGGACATCTTTTTTAAACTTAATTTTGTAATATGACGCATGTTGATTTTAAAACGTCTCTTTTGAGTCGTTCTTTATATTCTTGTGACTATTGTGCTACCCGATAGATCTATCCACAATATTCGCGTTCACTCGCAAGTGATTAATGGTTCATGATTAAATGATATTGGCAGTGGAGGTAAACTTAGGCAATAATATATCAGGATAGCATACAGTTGGAAAATACTTGTATTCATGGTTTATAGCATGTATCCCCCCACGGGGTTTGGAAAAACATATAAAGGTGGGACTATGAACTCACCTTAACAGGGAAATCTGATTGACGTCAAAAGTGACTCAAATGGAAATAAACGGCTTCGTCACGCAACCTGGGGTAATATGTCAAGTCTTAGTTTTATATTTCAAAACTTTATTTCATAAAGTTTAACGTAAATATTAATTTGGTTTATTAACTTGTGAAAATATCGTATCACTGTTCGGGCTATCATAATCCAGAGGTCATGTAGTAAACGTTTGAGGAGCTAGGACACTTTAAATCGTAAATCCAGCAACTCGTCAAAACGTCTACCCAAATGAAAGCCCCTCACATGAAATTCCCTAGTAACGTGATACGTTATAGTTTAAATGATAAGATTTTATCTTTTTAAGTTTCTTCAAAAGCTAGTAGATGATAAATTATGTTAAATATATAACATAATTATTTTTATATGTTTCGATCGATGAATGAAACGATAAATGTGTCGGGTTTTTAATAAAATCGAGTCTTATAATGTTTAAATATATTTTTATTATTTAATATAAAAATATTACATTTTATACCCTCAAGAATTTGAAAATGGCAATATATACCCTTGGTATGAAATATTTTACAATTTAAACCCTTTATATAATTTTAAAAGATTTAACCCTTAACTTTAGAGTTTGGCAAAACAGGCCTTTGTAGTTTAACTTTAGAGTAATTGCATTTTTGGCCCGAAAGTTTAAAAGTTTCAAAAGTTACAATATATACCCCTAAAGGACAATTCGATTTGCATTTCTAGTCCAAAATCCATATACTTTGTATTTTTGAATCCGATTCATTTTATAGCATTTATCTTATCATAATAAGCTAGAAATAAGTTGGTTTTGGTATATTTAATAAGCTTATAGCTTAGGAAATAAGCTTATGAGCTCGAAAACTCAAAAAGGGTGCGTTTGTTTTGAAATAATAAACCGAAAGCTTAGAGCTTTTAGGGTTTGTTTCAATGTTTACAAAAGTGATATTATAGCTTATTAGAGTAACTTATAAGATCAGCTTATGGCTTATAGCTTTTAGGGTTTTGGAAAAATAGTTTTTAGGGTTTTAAGGGTGCGTTTGGTTTAGGAAAACCAAACGTGTAAGCTTAGGGTTTAAGGGCTTATTCCATGAGATTATAAAAGCGTGCATGGTTTCGGGTATATATAGAGCTCGAATAGGAGTGGTGTCCAAGTTGGGAAGGGTGGTGGCCAAGATCTAGCAATTAGTGACTAAAGAGATCTAGGAGGATAGCTTAGCAAGGTGTTGGAGAATAGGGAGGGCTCGGTTCACCAAGGTAGTGACAAAGGTTCAACTTAGGGTGCAAGGTGACAAGGTGATAATGAGGTGGTGACAAGGTGGTGGTAAGGTGTTGAGGTGCTTAACTTGGGGCTCAAGGGTGGTGACAAGGTGGTAGGCAAGATGGTGGATCATGGTGAAGGGTGCTAGCTTGGTTTTGGCTTAGTCCATTACTAGTTTGACTAGTTATGGTTTCGGGTTAGGGTTTTAAGGTTTTGTCGAGCTAGGGTGGTGTTGGAGGGAAGAACTAGTTCAAATTTGGTGCTTAAAGGAGTTGTAATCCATGCTTAAAAGATGGTACGAAATCTCATAGAAATTTGGAGGGAAAATGGTTAATTTTTAATTCATGCATAATCGGGTTGTACTTTAGGCTTTAAAGAGTTGTACTAGGGTTTTGGAGGGAAAAGTTATTCGAAAACTATGCATTGGTAACTTGTACACATGCCTTCAAGTTTGAAAATTTGTATTGTATGGAAACTTTACATGTAGTTGGGGTTTTGATATAAACGTTAACGTATAAAGTTCTTTTTATATTAAACGTATGGATGGTACGTTAAATAGATAACGTATGTGGTAAAAACGGATATTAGAACATATTGCTTGACATATTATAACGTTTACTTGATATAAACGTTGATGGAATTGGCATTGGTAGTTGCGTGAGCTCGTTTACTTTTGAAATGTAAATTCTGTTACATAATGGATGGAATAAAACAAAAATATTTCCGTGAAAATGGTTATTTTTGATATAATAGGTGGAAATTACATTGAGGAAAATTATGGGTTGTTATAATTGCGATGCCTCGCATAAAGGATTAGGTACCGTTTTGATGCAAAGGGAGAAGGTTATAGCCTACGCATCTCGTCAACATTCATGAGAAGAATTATACGACACATGATTTGGAATTAGGAGCAGTAGTGTTCGCCCTAAAGATTTGGAGACACTATCTGTATGGCACGAAGTGCGCCGTGTTCACTGATCATAAGTTTTTGCAGCATATTCTTGATCATAATTAGTTGAACATAGTGTCGATAGTTAAAGCTTTTTAAGTGATTATGACTGTGAGATACGTTACCATTCGGGAAAGGCGAACGTGGTGGCAGATGTATTGAGTCGAAAGGAAAGGATCAAGCCACTAGGAGTTTGAGACTTAGTGATGACGATTGGATTGAACCTTCCCGTGCAAATTTTAAACGCTCAAGCATAGGCGAGAAAGGAAGAGAATTACGGATCGAAAGACTTGTGCGGAATGATTAATAAACTCAAACCTTGTTTGGACAGAACGTTGTGTTTAAAGAATAAGATTTGGATACCTTGTCTTGGTGATTTAAGGTCATTGATTAGGTATGAGTCACAAAAATCAAAGTATTCCATCCACACTGAATCGAACAAGATGTACTAAGATTTGAAGAAACTATACTAATGGCCTAACATGAAGGCCGAGATTGCCATCTATGTCAGTAAATGTTTAACATGTGCCAAGGTTAAGGCCAAAAATCATAAACCGTTTGGTTTGTTGGTTCCACCTGAGATACCTCAGTAGAAGTGGGAGAATATTATGATGGACTTTGTGACTTAGTTGCCAAAGACGGCAACCAGCCAAGACAAGATTTAGATAATCGACCATCTCACTAAGTCTGCTCATTTCTAGCTAATGAAGGAAATAGATTCTATGGAGAAACTAACGAGATAGTACTTAAAAGAAGTCGCCTCAAGGCATAGAGTGCTAGTTTCAATAATCTCGGATCAAGACAGTAGGTTTACATCTCATTTTTAGCAATTGTTTCAGGAAGCTTTAGGTACTCAATTAGATATGAGTACAGCCTATCACCCATAGATTGATAGTCAAAGCAAGAGGACCATCCAAACACTAGAGGATATACTTCGTGCATGCGTGATTGACTTCAGAAAAGGCTGGGTGGTATTTTCTAAAACACACATCTTTTATACCCCGTAAAACACTATTAATTAGACTAAAAATGCTAAAATATGGATAATTATCTTGCAAATATGTTTGTTTGGTATTTTTATGTCTTGCAGGTAAAAAGGATTGAAAACGATGCAAAAACGGGAATTGTCGGGCTCAAAATGGTCAAGTTTAATTATTACTCAAAGCCAAGATAAAGTCGTGAAAAGTTCCCGAGCATGCCATCAGAAAGAGCGCGAGATAACGAGTCCAACGATGCTCTCGGATCTTATTGGGCTACCCCGTAACCCATTTTATGGGCCGGACCAGCCCAATAATTTGCTAAGCCCAACAAATCGGCCCATTTAACTTGTAAAAATATATGTACTGGAATATAATGCTAGTACCTCACGTGCTATTTAATTAATTCCAAGAAGTCATGTGACCGAGCACTAAGGTGGGAGAGCGAATAGAAAGCCTCCACGTGGCATTGCAAATTGAGTTCTCATTTCATTATATTGGAGGAAGGATCAAACGAATAGAATTTGTGCGTACAAAGAAAGCCAAAAGGAATACCTTGTGGCAATCAAAGAACGGTCGGATCATTTTGCAATCCGTGTGACGATGGATCTGATGCAATGATTGGTCCATTACTACCTAATGATTGGAGCCAAATTTACAACATTACCCCTTCTCTCCCTATTTATACCAACCCGCTCCCCCTCAATTTTGGTAATTATGGAGTTAGTTTTTTTATCTTTTAGTTTTTTAGTTTTAGCTCATTTTAGTTTTTGTATTAGCTTATTTCAGTTTTACAAGTTTATTGTACTTGCTTATTTCAAAAACTTATTGAGATGATGTAATAAAATTGGTTGATTCTTGTTAAAGTTCTCGGTTTGCTTATTGCTTACTTATTCGTTCATTTTCTTTTCTATTCGTGATTGCTTATTCAGTAAGCTGTACTTTCGTGCTAATTTACGCAGCTTATTATCATCAAAAGTTCTTAATAACCTAGATAATGACTCCTATAAGCTCTCAAAGATAATTCGACTCATAATCAATTGTTTTAAGCACTTTTGGAAATGATAAGCTAAAATAAGCTTGAATATAGCTTATTTCTGTGCTTAAATTGTTTTTGTTCTATTAGAAGCTTATATTTTCTGTTTAAGATAAGTTTCTAAATATCTTATTTGGTTTAGTATGAGCTTATAGTGCTAGATCGAACTTTTATGAGATTATTTGCTTATTCGATTGATCATTTGATTCGTATTAAGCTTATAGCTTATTCTTAGTCTTTGTTGCTGTTTTACGTGGTTATTTAGTTTGCTTATTCGAACTGTCTAAGTGCTTATTTCGTCAAGGTTTTAGCTTATTAAAAAGTTTTAGTTTAATATTTCATTCTAGAATTAAAACTCGTACTAATTTACAAATCGTTTAGTTTATTTGTCATGGTATCTAGTTCTAGTGCTTATAGGATTGTTTTCATATGCCTAAATACTCGTGCTTATCAGTTTTGCTTATTTTTGTAATTGAGCTTATTTTACTAAAAATCTACTCGTTTGGTTTGTAATATTTCGTTTGGGGCTTTAGTTTGAATTGAAAATGGGCCGTGAATTTTGGTCTTGCGTTCGATTTATACTTTTGGATCTCATTTTAGTTGTTTCATTTAGGAATTTGGACTTTAGTTTGGGCCTGTGATAATTTTGTAGGATTAAATTAGGCTTGCATTTGATTATTAGGTTTAGGCCAAGTGATTTATGATTGCAAATTGAGTTTATGCTTAACAGTTTGTTATTTTATGTTTCGAATTTGATACCGGTTAACTCATGAGGCGCGGAGCTTAAGGGTTTATTTAGCTAGACCTAATTTGATTATTTGCTTTAGCTAAATAAACCGGGTGGTATTCGTTTAATTGCGGGTCTTCAATTCGGTTCCATTTTCTATCCTTTTTCAATTAATTAGTGTAGATTTATTTTATCGTTTTATAATATTTTTGCCAATTTTATTTTTGCCATGTTTAGTATAGATTTATTTTTGTCGTCAAATGCAATGTTTGTTAGATTGTATTTCATTATGAGTAGTGAGTAGATTTATTAGTGCTTGTTAAGTGATTAGTGATTTGGAATTTAGGTGCGGGTTAAAAAAAAAAGTTTTAAAAAGTATTAGTCATTAGTATTTTCTTCTCGATTTACATTCCGTCATTAATTTTTAATGCAATTTAAATACTTGTCATTTATTTGAACCGGAACCGTGTAACAATCAAAACTTTAGTGATAATTATGAACCATATGATTTGCAAAATGAATGTCAATATA
>BQNB010060206.1:15065-37018 GCA_026074375.1 Tanacetum coccineum
AGGAGGTGATTTGCACTCTTTGTTTTGATTGAGACACTCAAAAATATGATGACTTGACATTTATGTCCTTATAAAAATGAATATGAGTAAAAGCGATTTAATGGTATAAATGTCAAGTCACTATATTTTTTAGTGTGCCAGTAAAAAAAAGTGTGCAAATCCCTTCCAAGTGAGTAAAAAATTAACATAAAATCAAAAACATGAAAGAAACAGAGAATCTATCTACCCATAATTAAAATTGAATTTCATTATACAAGTCTGCACACCCACTCGCTTCTTCACCAGATTCTTGATTCACCCCCCTTTTCTTTAATTTATATATACTAATTCAGGTAATATATAAATCTATATGATTTGCCAATGTCATTAATCAATTACTATGTTCTAATAATCAGATCAATTGATTCTTCTTCATTTCTAGGTCTAATTTCTTCAATTTGCTACTTCATTTATTATATACATCAATGCACTTATTATTATTATTTTTTAGATATATTAGGTACTATTTGATGAAAGTACTAGTTGTTTTTTTTAGTATTTAAGTTAGAAGGTGTTTGGATCATTTATTATAATTTAGCAGATAGGCAGTTTGAAGTGCTTTGAATATTCTGCTTATTTTGGGGAAAGATAAGCTGTTTTCAAATTAAGGAGGTGCTTAATTCGAAATGCTAATTTACCCAAAAACCATTATATTTTGATAAGATTGAAAATTTCTTAGGCATTACTGTATTACGAAATAAGCAAATCCAAACACTAATTCCTGAATGATTAGTTTTTAGCAGCTTATAAGTGCTTAGTTATAAGCAGAAATAATAAGCATTCTCAACACGCGCATATAATTTGATGAAAGTAGTCGGCTTTTAGTATTCATGTTATAGTTTTTATATCTTACTTTACAATAATCTTTAAGCTGATACTTACATTTGTGCTTGTTAGGTTAAGGATTCTGAATTGCTCAGCTTTTCTGAAGTTATCTTTTTGACGATATACGCGTTATTTATCTTCTGGTGTATCCAAACACTTGGTTGCGTATCCACAATTTAGTGGAATTAAATAATGATGAAGATGGATACCACGTTGTTATAGTGAAAGAATAGACTTGTATTGTTAGCCGAATAGCCGGGAAATGAGCAGGTCTCCATCATTTTCGGCTAGGGCAGAATCGGATATAAAAGTTGACCCGGAAGCAGTGCAGCGATGGATAGTTGCGTTTTGTATAATTAGGTTTGATCTTGAACAAGGTCAGCTTATTGAAGAGTGTTATCCGCCTGGTTGTCTTACCCCTGAAGAGGAACTTGATGTCGCTTTTAGTTCTTTTCCCGATTCGGTTTCTCAGCATCATAACCGATCAAGCATCTATGATTCTATGTTTTTCTTTAGAATACAAAGACGGGGCAGTTTTCCCGCTAATAGCATTTCTCCATCTGAGGTACCGAAGAAAATGAATAATGGGGAAAAAGGGCGTGAGTCTAAATACTTGTATGGTTTTGTATTTAATAGACAGAGGCATGATGAGAGACTGAAACGCGGGGGTGAACAAAAATCAGTAGTGATTTTGTCGCATAGTCCATACTCTAGTTTGTTTAAACCGTTGTTACAGATAATGGGTCCTTTATATTTTGACATTGGAAGGAAAGCGCTTGATTGTATTGCTGCGTCTATGTCAACATGGGCTACTCCTTTACCGGGTCGGTTAATGGAGCTACCTATCGGGAATGCTACACTTAAGGTGAATTTACCACCTGCTCATAGCTTATCATTTGATGGGGCCGTGTTGTTTGAAGAGTCTGCATCTTCAATGGCGCCGCTACTTCCTACGAATCAGTCTATCCCACATGGCCTTTTTCATGATTCGGATGTGTTCGGGATATTTCGAGGGCTTTTGTTACAGCTTTGGTTGTTATGGGAATTGTGCATTGTTGGGGGTGCTGTTCTTTTATAGCCACCAGACGACTCCTCAGTGTTGTGAAGCTGTTGCTAGTTTAGTTAGTTTGGTTGCCCCACTTTTCGTTAGTGTCGACTTCAGGCCTTATTTTACCATACACGACCCTTATTTTGCTCGTTTGAACTCACTACAAGAAGGAGACATGTTTCCTTCAATGGTTTTAGGTGTGACAAATCTGTTTTTCTTAAAATCACTTCGTAGCGTGCCCCACATTGTGTCTGTTGGAACTCCAGCCCATAATTCAAGCCGGGTTCCGTTTTCTTCTAGGGCCTCAACAGGGAGAATATCTGGTAGACCTGAAGGTTTTAGTTTTCCGCAGCTAAATTTGAAGAAGTTTTCTCCTTTAAATTTGCTAAATGCTGTTAAATTAAGGAGAGATGGTCCTCTTTGTCTCATGACAGAACACAAGGAGGCCGTTTGGAGCAGTTACATGCCGATTATGAAACCGGATACATCTATCCTGAATAGGCTCGTTGATGCAGGGTTGTCTCCAAGAGTAGAAGAGTCGATGTCAGTTGTTAACAATGAGATATTGCGCCGTCATTTCTTGGAGCTTACTACCAACTTTTTAGCCCCCTTTGGCCCGTATTTTAGGCCTAATACACCTTCTGTTGGATCATCTCCATTTGTTGATCCTCCTCCTCTGTCCGCCTTTGATGCTGATGAATTCCTTGGAAGCTTATCGACTAGGGGCCCTGGGAAATTTTTGTCAAGTAGGATGAGATCTAATTGGCTAGATCTTTACAGGTAATACATTTTTTTCCGTGTGCTACCTACTTTTTTGTTTGCTATTTTATATTTTATATAAGTATGCTAATTTGTATATATGGATATCAAGTCATTTGACATTTCTTAGTAATCCTTACTTAATATGTCCAATCTAATTTTTTTGGGTAAAGGGTTTATACCCGGCGAATATATCAATATGTCCAATCTATAAAGTATTCATATAATTGATTAGCAATATAGATTAAAGACGCATTGTCTATCTCTTTCATTTTATTTGAAATGCACGGAGAGTACATTCAAGAGTTTGTCCGAGTTTTTACTAATACAATTTCACTAAATCTTTATGGTAATTTGTAGGATTTTTGTGTGTGTGCGCGCGTGTTATATAAGGGACATGGAGATATATATGAAACATCCAAGTAATAAATGAAGTTAGTAACATGAAAGAAAACTCTGCTAAACCAGGAACATACATTGTGAAACCATTACTAAGCCTTTAATTCGAAGAAGCCAACTCAGAATGGTTTTATCTTGCAACTAATCTTTGAAAAATAATAACGGTGGGACCCGGACAAGCATATTCATGGGTAACCAGTAATAATGATTTTCCTGTTACCTTGTTGCTTCGGTCTATTCATTTCTTTTTTATATGGTATTCTCAGTCATCAGCTTCACGCCTCTAGGCTTTAGCCCATTGGTGGAGAACTTCCGTTTTATGTTTAATAAGTTTTATATTCATTCAGGCGGTTCAAGAATGGGCACAACTTTAAGACCATGGTTTCACAGAAGGGGGCTGTCTAGCCGTAGAAGAACAATATAGATTGTGGTGGGGCAAGCAAGAAATGAACGCAAAATACAGAATTTAGTAACAAATTGTTGAGTTGGAAATTGTTGAAACATTCAATGCGATTGAAAGGCATCTTCTTGCTGAAATGCAGGCAAGCGTCTTTGTTATTGCCCTTTACTAATTTTTAAGATATTTATGCTTTGTTGTCTGGACAATTCTGTTTTGGGTTGTCCCACCTATTTATTATGGATATTGTATAGTCTTCTGTCTGCGGCATAGCCGTTTTTCGGAACTAGATACACGGAAAGTCATTTAAAATATAGCTATCTAGTTGTAGTGTTGTACTATATTATAAGTTGCTTACAGATTAATAATTGCGTTTTCGACTCATGCTGATTTTATGGCATTGATCAAAATAGGTGTTTCATTAATATACATGACTTGTAGACTAAAACACAACTAATATTGTACCATCGTTATAGCTTTCATCCCTTTCTCCATTCCCAAATGCTGATAAAAAAGATGACCATCTTGTCAATCAGATTTAGGATCAAGATACAACATTTAAATGTTTGCTGGATCAAAGATAGTAGATTGATGTAATTATGGAGACTGTGTTGCATCCCCATGCTTGTTACTAATTTTCATTATAATGTTTTTTTAGCTGCAGCAATCTGAAAACGCTCTAGATCATTCTCAAAGCAACTTTGCACAAACTCAAGGAGATTTGAGGCAGTACTTCAAGTCCCTTCCCAAAAGACATGCAACCATCTCCTGCTATATGAACCCCGAAGCGTGCACCCCTTTTTACAAATTTGGCACTCTCAAAACCAACTTTCCTGTACCAAGTTGAGATTTCCATCTTCTCCCTGGATAATGTACGGTTTAAAAACCACACACTATAAAGTCACTCATGGCGTTTCTAACTAGGGTTCGACGGCCGGTTCTTCATTTTAGGCAGTGGATATTCAGTCACGCTTTCTCATTAAAGTCTTATTAACACAAACAAAAATATAGAGATGAAAGTTGAAAAAGAAAGACTTCAAAAAGTTCATAAGAGTGACAATAAAGTGGAGGACCTGAGTAGTAGATCACACGCACTCCATTTAGTTTACTTTTCATTTTTCAATTTTCTTGCAGATAAACTGCAGACGTGATGGCAGGAGGTTTATGCCTGTGGATCCAAAACAAGTCAAATGAAATATGATGGCATCATTGGATTTTTGGTTAGTTGGGTGGGGATTGTGGAATGTGTATTATGCAGATGTGCTACCCAGAACCCAGTTTTCGGGTATTTCCAAGTACCATGTACTGTAATATGTAGTAGCAGTCGAGATGTTGCAGGTCTAACGAGGTTTTACTCTAGATTGACAGGTTAAACAATTTGTTTATATCTTTTATTCCAGGTTAGCGTTGTTTTCATGTGTTAACTGTTCGTCCTTTTCTTTTCTTACTGTGTTACATCATATGTCGTAAAAAGTTTTGGTGACTTCTGAGTGTTATAATTATGAAATAAGTCATAAATCAAATTGTTTTGAGGGTTATTTTTAATATCTTCCAAAACTGAAAACGGGTAGAAAGGGTGATTTCAACCCATGACTTTCTAGTGATTTGCCATTTAAAGTTTTATCATTGTGTAGTTGCCCAACACAAGTTTAGATATTTTTATGTAATGTCTCTTTCTGAGGAAGTAAATGCACATATCTAATGATTAAGCATGAACCACAATCCATGTGTTGAATACCAACAATCAACATAAAATGACAAAGGCTACTAGTACTAATTTCATAAAGTCGCTTTAAATGCATCTTGATATTTACTAGAGTATGTTTTTACGGAATTTGTTTCTGTATAGTTTTAAATAATCTACACCTTCATGTTCTGAAATATATTTATTATTTTTGCTTATTCTCTTTTGGTTATCTAAATAAGGAACTCTTATCATCTGCTTTTTTTTCGTCAAATAGCTTGTAAGTACTAGTGTACTATTTATAAAATGACCTTTTTCTTTTGACAATATAAAAAGTAAAAACTATGTATAAAGATCATCTCATTTTCAAATGAACATGAGAGGTCATGTTATGCATGTTATGATTGTACATTATGACTATTGCAAAATATTCATATTATTTTAATTCATATCTACAATCGTAACATGCATAACATGACCTCTCATGTTTATTTGAACATGAGAGGATCTTTATCCAAAAACTATTATGGGCGTAGTTTGTTCTCTTTTATTGTTCCACATATATTTATTGTGAATTTGTGATCATTAGTTCAGTACCAATAGCTTTGATATTCAACTGTATTCTTGGATTATGTTTTTACTGAATGGTTACAGTAAGGGTTATGACCCTCCACTATGTTACCACCCCATGAAAACCCCATTTGTTCCACCCCCCGGTTTTTATTCCGGTTTTTTTTCGTATTTTATATTTTTTGTATTTTTATAATTTTGTATATGTTATAAAACTGTGACACGGAAAAAACGGAACGAAAAATATAAAGTTTAACAGGTCAAAAGTATGAAACTGTCAAAAATTACGGAACAGAAACTGATAAAAAACTGCGTTGCACTGTAAAAAAAGAGGTACAAAAGAAATCTTTTATACTTTTTGGCACTATGCAGTGGGCCGGAGGGTACTAATAGGGGCACCCTTCCGTAAATTAGCATTGATTGGCATAACTAATTATTACGGCTAATTGTATACCTAAACATATGTGATGGTATCTGGTGGACCCATTTTTTCACAAACTGATAAATAAGTACTCGTATTACATGCATTTATTCACAAAATTAGTCACACGTTTAAAGTATTGGGTATAGTGGTGTCATGGGTAAAAAAAATGTCATCTCACCATTTTTTTCCATGACACCAAAACACCCCTCTTTCGTACAAAAGTGGTTTAATGAGCAAAAGTGGTGTCACGGGTTCACATATACCCCACTATACAACACACACACAAAAAAAAAACAGAAAATGGTTTGGCTTGGGTTGGTACTTACCAGCCGAAGGACGACGAGAAGAGGGTCGGTATGGTGTTCGTGCCATCGTTGTGGGCTGGTGTGATGGCGCCACTTTACCAGCTAACCATACCCTCCTCTCTTAGGCTTCTCTATCATTTTCCTCTATAAATAGTTGAACATGAGATAATAAATGTAAAGTATTACAACTTCTGGCAGTAAGATTATGCAAGAAATGAAGAAATTGTAATAACACATTCACTTTTATTGAACTGAATTATACTTTTATGCACCATGTATGTGTATGTCCTTGTGTAAAAGTAAACAGTTTGCTTTGCTGCAAGATAATTTTGTAAGTTACGTCTTAACAGATATCTTTCATGTATCAGTAGAAAAGGATAGTATATTGCATTTTTTTTGCAATTTACTGTGTATGTAATAAATAAATTAAAAAGAAGAAAAAGGAAGCATGCTTCATAATCTTCGACCACCCTTGTCTCCAACCCCTAGTGTTGCCGCCTCACTTGGTACACCACAACTGCTGATTACCACTTTTAGATGTCATCAACCATCGCCTCTGCCATCTTTTCCTTCGTTCAAGAGGGGTTTGTGTGTGTGTGTGTGTGTGTGTTGGTGGTGGTGGGGGGGGGGGGGGGGCGGGGGCAAAAAACCCCCCCAATTTTTATATGTTATATATATCTTATCATAAGAAATGATCAAAATTAATAGGAAATTCAGACAAGTGCTCAAAATGTCATATAAGGGGTTGTCATTTGTTATGAAGTCTAAATTGCCAGACTTATATGCCCACTAGACAAGGGTTATGCTTTAGAGATATAAGGCCCTCCAATTCGAGGGACATGCTTTCGAAACATAAAGGTCCTCCAAACTTTCGGTACATATGTATGTTTGGGGTAGTCGTGCGGCAAACGGTTAACCAGATCGGTCTCGTGTTTGGTGGTACAAACAGGAACCAGTTTCGGTCAACACGGAGGAAAAACCGGTTTGCCAAAAACCGGAACCGGTTTGAAACCGGTTTCTTACCGGTTTGAGGTGAAACCGGTTTGCCGGTTTTAAACCGGTTCGGTTCCGGTTAACCGATAAAACCGGTATGGTCGGTTTTTATTTTATTTTTTGCGGTGTTATACTATAAACTGAATAACCTTCAACTTTTATTTAATACAAACCATAATATTACATAAACGAAATACAACATAAAGGAAATACAACATAAAGGAAATACAACATAAAGGAAATACAACACAACATTAGGAAATTTAAAATACAACACAATACTAGTAGTAACCATGTGACATGACCCATTTTCATTTTTTGGGGGTTTGGGGATTTAAAAATACAAACATAGGTTTTTTTTTGCTTGAAGAAAGGTATTGTATGTAATGTAAGTATGATTTAAGTTCGTAATACAACACCCTTATTTATATGCACAAGAAAATCCAGTTATATCCTTATCCAGAGTTATCCTCAAGAAAATCTACATAGGATAAGAAAATCAGAAAAAGTGTGATTCCCGGGTCCTCCAATGTGATAAGAAAATCGGGTTCGGTTCCAAACCGGTTTTTGAAACCGGTTTTTGAAACCGGTCGTCAAACCGGTGGTTTTGGTGAAAAGCCAAACCGGTTCCAAACCGCCGGTTTGGCCAAAAACCGAAACCGGTTTGGTCAAAACCGGGGTTGACCGGTTCGGTTTTCGGTTTCAACCCGGAAACCGGTTTGAAAACCGGTTTTTTCGCCCACCTCTAGTTGTGGGTCAGTTATGAAAGTAGGTTGACAGATATGTTGATCACCACCTGTACCACAATGATTTGAAGCTTTTTTTTTTTGAACGGCGACTTTATTAGAACCACTAGCAAGGAGCTAGTAAATTACAAAGGAATCAAAAAAGGGTGTTGAAGCCAACTAACCCAATTCAAAGTTCTATTACATCTAGCTACACACCAATAAAAAGAGCGTAAAATAATATTGTCGAAAATAGCATCCTTTCGGGGAATAGGAGACGCAAAAAGGAATTGGTTCCTGAAGTTCCAAAAGGGCTCCCACCAAGTATCGTAAAAGCGCTTCCAACACTCTTTCGTCTTTAGAACTAAACGGGATAGATTTGAACCAAGAGAGCCAATCTTCGTACGACTCATGACATGATAGATTGATAATTAACGCTTACTCAAAAAAAAGTGTGAATTGCCAGGAACACTTTGATCTCGGGTGCTTTTTGCATCAGTCATTGTGCACGTCATAAGGAATAGCTCCGGTAACTCTCGAGGCCCAGTGAGGCACCAACTAGAGTAGCCCGAGACTCGAACCCTTGACATTTTATCCACAAAATCTCTTCGGTTAACCCATGAGTTTTTCGAAGGCAGGTACCAACTGAGCCAAAGCCCTTTGTTCCTAATATGTGTGATCGGTGGTTTTGGTCTCTCGAATCCTCTGGTGATTTTTCGGTCAAGTCTACTCGTATTTGCATAGACGACAACATCTTGCCTAAATATGATGTTCATAATACATGGTGTTACGATATTTATCCCGATCAAGGTGAATATTCTCACGCTTGGAAAGTTTCTTGGACAAGATCCTACTAGGCCAACATTTCGACCTTAGAGGTACTGGACTTTCTTCGATTCTATGCCCTCTTTGTAACTCGGCGGCGGAATCTACATCTTACATTTTCTTCTCTTGTCCTTTAGCTCGACAAGTTTGGAACAAATTCTTGCGATGGTGGGAGATGGATTCTATTTCTTTTGATAGATACGAAGATTGACTTAGTTGGCTCAACAACACCCGTTTTCCTAAAACAGTTGTTGAAAGAGTTTGCTTGAAGGCATTTGCTATCATGTGTTGGCTTATTTGGCGCTTTGACCAGGTTTTGTTCGGATCAAGCAGCCATAGGCGGATCTCCTTTTCGAGACACTTGTTCAATGTCCTATTTGTGGATTTCTAATCGTTGTAAGTTTAAAATCAATTGGGTTAGTTGGCTTAAGAACCCTAATTGTCTTATTTTGTAATCTTTTCTAGCTCCTTGCTAGTTTTTTTAATAAAATTTGCCGTTCAAAAAAAAAAGCTCTGAGCTTCATACTTTGATAGTGATATGCTTCCGGTGTATTGTGTGAATACCATATTAGGCGGACAAGATTCAAGCTTTTCTGAAATATACCCGACGTTTAGCTTGGTTAGCCTGGGCATGGCCAATCCTGCCTGCATGTCCAACTGTTGTTTCAGAAGATGACAATCTAAAGTCCTTAAGGAAGAGTTTAGTTGTAGAAATTTATTTATATACCGGGTGAAAACACTTTACCATTTTTTTCTTCTTGTTTTTCCGTTTCTAGATTCATTGACAAGAGAATGTTTTTCTTCTCTAAAGAAGAGTTGCGAATTTTGAAAACCTATTTAGATGAGTTATATTTTTCATTTATAAAAAGATTACCTCGGATTGCAACGGTGGACGGCGACGACGAGGATGGAAGGTGGAGATGTTACTAATGGTGGTAAATTGAGAAATTCCGTTTTAATTTGTTAGAGAGGAAAAAGTGGAGAATGATATATTGTGGTTTTCATTTTTCTAGTTAAAATTTAGAAAGTAAAAATTTCACTTTTTTAAAAAAACTTTGAGAGAAAAAGCGTGACTATCAGGTTTTCAGTTTTCCAATTTTCCTTTAAAGAATTTCTTGAAAAATATGATGTTTTTCACCAACTAAACACACCCTAAGGGTGCGTTTAGTTGTAGAATTTTTTTTTAATTTTATATTTCAATTTCTTTATAGACAGAGAAGGGTTTTTTTTTCCTAGAAATGTACTATAAATTTAGAGAATGTGTTTAAATGATATTTATAAAAAAATGCAAAATGTAAAAGGATGTATAAAAAAATGAAAGGAAAATATAAGAAAGAGTAAAGAGCTCTTTCTTAAATTCTAGTTAAATTTTGATAAATAAGAATTTCATTTTCTTAGAAAAATTTCTCAAAATGTGTGACTAAACTGATTTTTGATTTTTTCAGTTTCTAATGAAATTTTTTTAAAAAAAATAAAGTATTTTTCACCAACTAAACACACCCTAAACTTTTAGAAGCTGTTTGAGCCTTATGCATGGTTTGATACAAAATAAGAGGCAATGTTTTGATTGTTTAAAAGCGTGCTTTTGATTAGTGATGTTTTTACATTGTTTACTAGATAAAAGTTTGGGTGGTGCATGTTCATCTTTTGCATAAATCATGTCATAAATAACAAGAATGACGAGAACCAACATCATCGTAGAGTAACCAAGACAGAGGCAGCTCAAGCTTAGTCGAAGTCTAAAGCGAAATTAAATATGAGGCATTTTCATTTTTTTTGTTTTATTCACTTTGTTTAACATTAGCTTTTCGATTTATTTGACTAATAGGACATTTAATTATCAAACTAAAAAATACAATGAAAATCTAAAATTTTATTGGAGATATAGAAAAGTAATATAAGAAAGGGAAAAAAACTAAACTCCGTTTTGTGATAATCTATAAGTAGCGCTAAAAAACCGAACCTCAATTACAAATTGATCGAAGGCAATATCTTTGCCAGGGCGCAACATAACAGCAATGAGATCGAGATTGACGAGGGCCCCTCCTCACAACAAATAGGACAAGAAATAGGGGGAAACCTTGAACTTCCACGCCATGCAAATTAACCGAGAGGAAGGGACGATCCATAGGATCTTCCACGCCAAAATATTAACTTGATGGGGATCTGTTGTTCAATACCTGTCGTTACTAGCTTCCTAATGCCAATCTAGACGGAACATTAGATTAGGCCAGGAGCATATCGTCAAGAAACTTTTACGAACTCTTTTACACGAAAAACACCCGTCACATTAAGGTCCCAGACCGTCGGTCCCCATGTTTAGAAAGCACCACTGTATCGAGAAGATTCAGAAATACGAGAAAGGTGTGAGATGATTTCTTCCCCACACTCTTTAAAGTCTCGACGGAGAAGAGACGAAACAAAAAGGCGGCGCTCCGTCCTTAGCGGCCAACGAACAATCCTTATTATTTTCGAGAGCAATTAGACGAGGATAGCTTAACGAATGACAAGAATCACCTAATCCTTGATCATGACAGAAAACGTGTAGACATACCTGTTACACTTTAATTTTACAAGGAGAGATTAGTGTCCAAACCTTGGAGATTTAAGGGCGTTACATTCTTTAATAATAGAACTCCCCAAAACAGCGAAGATTCGGACTGGCAGAATGAGTACTTGTGTTGGAGCAGCTGTATAAAGCATGAAATGACCTGGCCAAACGTTATTGATCGCGAGACAAGAAAGCGCCAAATCCACTTAAAAGAGGCCTCCTATTTAGAGCATAAAAAACTGGAGACTCCAAGACCTCCATTACTGTTGGACGCCAGAAGAACCTTAGACCAGCTAACCTAAGCAATCTTTTTCTCGCCATCACGAATACCATTGAAACAATTCTGCCGAATAGATTCCACGGATTTGAGAACCGCCTTAGGAACCATAAAGAGAGACATATTATAAATAGGGGTGGATCCTAGAACCCGACTTGAGAAGAGTAATGTACAACATCCATCGAAGGTTTTGAGCTTTCAGAAGATTAGACTATCTTGAGCCTTCTTAACGTTTCGTCCCATGCCCTATCAGGACATTGTTTCTTTGCCTACCATGATACCCAAGTATTTAAAACGGCGTATGGAAGAACTCCGAACAAACCAATTCAATGTTTAAGAAGCTCTTAAAACCTGAGATTCCGGATATACCAACACCAAGGAGTGGTACATTTTTTCAGATTAATGGACTGATTGAGGTTTAGAATGTAATGTTACGCAACGTGCTCGCTCCTGCTCTGCACGTTTCTCACACGCATGACGTCTGTTGCCATTTGATAACCATCAATACCCCACATAACACGACGACTTTCTCCTAAACAAACATCCCACATCCCTCGCACCAACATATGATAGACCCGCCCCGCCCATTCATCATCGCCTCCCCCCCCGCCTCACACGTCAGCTATATGATATATGATCCCGCAGATTGCCCAATAGGATGTGATGTGCTAATTCTCATGGCCGAATGAATGAGAACAGTGAGAGAAAGTAAGTGTCTCAAGAACTCATGATAATAATAAAGAAAATAAGGAGCCAACGGATCCCCTTGTTTCAAGCAATAGCCCTATGAAACTGAAATCTTTAGAAAAAAGTAAGATAGGACTCCCATTATACAGAATTGGAACCTACTAGAGTTTAAGATACTGCGATCCAGTTACGAACACCACTTACAGGTCCGAACCCAAACGATTTTAAAACATCACCAAATAGATACCACCTGATGATTGATACATATTACGACTTTAGCAAGATCGATCTTAAAAACCAATGGCACAATGGTTTTATGTGGATCGAGCATAGGAGCTCGTTTTAATGATAAAAGGTCCATCCAAAAAATTTGACGGTTAGGAAGACCATTGATTTGTACGTTCGAAATAATATCGGCTCGGTATGACCGTTATAGAAAGACGATTGGCAGAGTATTCTTCGTAGACATTTTTATAAGATACTCAATCAAGCTAATAGGGCCTGTAACTCACAACTAAATATTCGGGGATCAAAGTTTTCGGGAATAAAGGCAATTAAAAGAAGAATTACATCCAACAGGAAAAGAGGCGTGATGAAAGAACCACTCCACAGCTAAGCAAAGATCAGGACCAACGAATATTCCAGAATTTGCGAAAGAATTCAAGGTAAAAATCCAGTCTTGGCCCAGGAGGATTTAATTTTGTCTCCACAATCCTCCAAACAAGCCCTAACGAATTGCATCTTCTAGAATATAGGAGCCTCCAACTGTTCATATTAGAGACGGTCGGAAAATTAAAATTGATGACACCATGACGGATTCCAGGATTCACAGAAATACGAGAAAGCAAAATATCACGAAACTCTTTTCACTTTACTAGGATCATCAACCCATTCGCCTCAATCATGACACCTTTAACCGCTAAGTTGGTGCGGCGTTTTCTGTTTAATCATGCCATGAAAAAACTTGGAGTTTTCTCCCCTTCATCCGCCCATTTATTTTCGCCCCCTTTTGTGGATAGACTCACGCGTTTCCACGGAAAAGTGAGATATCATGATATTAGGTCTAGGAGCTAATCTGAAAGCGCTAGAACAAAGAGATGATTCTCAGTATAGCACTCCAAGTTGATCTAATAATTTGTCATATCGTTTCAACCTTTATATTTAATCTCGTCTGTCGTACAGTTCATCTGATTCCTGTTTATAATTCCCAATCCACTAATCGAATCACTTTTTTGAGAGGCCTTGGAAGTTTACTTGTTTGAAGCGAAACCCTAGATTAACTATCATTTAGATTATAGAATTCCAAGTTGTAGTAGATCATATCACAAAGCCTTGAAGAAATCAAACCATGAGTGAAACAACGAACACGAGGTAGCTCCCCATTGATCTGGTGTTAAACTCCCGGAAGAAGGATCGGCGATGATCCGAGAGATGCTCTAATCAAGGGCACTCATGTGTTGTGTGTTGTCTGAAGTATGAGGGGATACAAGAAAAGAAACCCCAGTCAGAAACTAAGAAAACACGGATCTAACTTACCATTTGATAGATGCCGAGGAGAGTTGTGAGTGCGTCCCAGGTATAGCATCTGACCCTTCCAATTGAGCTTCAAACAAGACCATGCCGAGTAATGAAATGATTAAAATCCCTCGCTCCATACACATTGAAAATCGACCCCATCGTTACTTCCTTACGCCTTGACTTCTATTTAAAATTCCAAGACAATTGCACTACTCCAGTCCAACGATTTATTAAGAGATAGATTAAATATGACCAAATTGACGTTTAACAGAGAAACCGTTTTGAGGAGCATAAACGGCATTATTCTACATCATAGTTTGGTTTTGCTCTTCCATTTACAAACAAAGAGACGAATAAAGTTATCCGAATTGATGATGGTTATTCTTTTTGAAATGTGTTAGGATCCCAATAGGCAATGAAAAAGACCGCCTTCGAATTACGAGAGATTGGACTAACAATAGGGATAAAAATTTAGTAGTTACCCCTAAAGGCTTTGATCTCCATGTCGATGACTTTTTCCGCCTTTGTACTACATGAATTAGAAAGAAAAGAAACTTTATTTTTGTTGCTAACTTCCTGAATCAATGCTTTCTTGGGCTTGGAACCAAGCCCTTGAATATTTTAGAAGATAAAAACAATTGCGATAGGACAGTGTCATCGAATCCAGATATCAGAGCAATGATCCTCTCATGTCTTTAATACTTTACCTTCCAATCGGAAAACCTTTGGTTATTGTCCTACCGACTATCATCTCTTCCAAAATCTCCAAGATAGAACCACTTTCTTTCTTTCTTCTGTATGTTTTTCTTATACTCCCAGTAGAAAAATTGATCATGCAACTATTGTTTGCACTCTCACAAGTATGTTGAGCTGCGCTTTGTATCGCATTTAACATCTCTGGTTGGAACTGGATCCTTCGTGTGCAACTAGTTTATCTACATCGAATCGGGTTGTCAGGTGTGATGCCTGGACGGAATGGAATGCTCGGAATTAGTAGACAGCTGCATTGACATCCTTGGTGAACTCTGTTTAGAAGTATCATAAATATTGAATGGGATCATACGCAATTTTCTTTTAGGATAAGAATTGCTGGCTCTGAAGCAACAACCTCAATTCAGATCGTCTGCTTGATCACAAAAAATGTGTCAGGGACGGCTTCAATATCTCTGCGATTACTGATCTACAGTCGTCTGTATGGAAGGTCTTCGTCTAAACCCTCTTCCCTCAATCTGAATTAAACTCGGCCCTATTCATGGATATCTTCTGCCTCTGGTAACCTCAACAAATGGAGATGGCGTCCACACAACACGTATTCTTTAGCACGAACCACTACAAATGACTTCCCGTTAACGATAATCTTAAAATTTCTCCAAATATTTTGTCATTCTTTTTATATTTTTTTACGTTTGGGGTTTTATTGCATACCTTTTACGGCAGAGTAGATAGACATGTCAAGTCTTGCAGTCCCATGTTCCAAAACTTCACCCCACATGTGAACCTAGCTTTGAAACGTGTTTACTAGACCATGCGTTGCATAGGGGGACACCTGCATAGGGGACCACTTCAAATTGTTTTACTAGATAAAAGTGTTTGGGTGGTGCATGTTATCTTTTGCATAAAATATGTCATAGAAATAACAAGGTAATGACGCGTGAGAACCAACATCATCGTAGAGTACCAAGAGACAGAGGAGGTCAAGGCTTGTCGATAGTCCAAAGCGAATTAAATATGAGGCATTTTCAATTTTTTTATACGGGCCGTTTTTATTTCACTTTGTTTAACATTAGCTTTTCGATTTATTTGACTAATAGGATATTTAATTATCAAACTAAAAAACGCAATGAAAATCTAAAATTTTATTGGAGATATAGAAAAGTAATATAAGAAAGGGAAAAAAACTAAACTCCGTTTTGTGATAATCTATAAGTAGCGCTAAAAAACCGAACCTACACAAACGAGGCTTGTTCGTGTTCATTAGTTTTGGTTAACCGAACAAAGGAACTAATATGAACCGTTAAAAAGACGAAAATTGGTGTTCATGCTTGTTTGTTGGAAAATAAGTTATTCATGTTTGTTCAAAACACTATTACATGCAGTAGGATGGTTAGTTTAATTGTAGTCATGAAGTAGGGGCGGGTTGGGGGGAACCGCAAATACCTGTTAAGGCTTATCGGGGTCGGCGTGTCAATCGGTCGGTTAATAACTCTTGTGGCATGAGGTTGTTTTGACCCGAACCCGATAACCCGATAGTGTTATCGGGTCGGCTTCTGGTGAGATAATTTATGTTATCGGGTCAACCCGATAAGACCCGAAAATCAATACTTAACCGTGACTAATTTTCTGAAATTTTTTGCGTATTCATTTTTATTGTTATTATAATCTTTTATATAATAAAAGAATTACATCATTTCGGAGTGTTCTATCAAATTGAATCTTATGAATTAAAAAGTTGGACCAATCAGATGGCTTGATTTTGCCACGTAGGCAAAAACGTGCATTCTGACATATGGGTTCAATAGAAAAGTCAAAAATTGAATTAATTTTGTCAAGAATTAAAGAAATTTTTGTGGGTTGGAGAATTTTGATGTACGAATGAAAAAACACATAAAAATGATATGTGTCAAATTTATGGAAAACAAAAACTTGAAATGAAAATAGGTGGTATTTAAAAAAACTTTCAGTGGTTTATTTTTAATTTTAATGAAATTATATGGAGTTAAGTGTAAATGTTATAAATTTACAAATTTTATTAAATAACTTTTAAAAGAAATAAACAAAATAACCCCTTTTTTAAATTTTATACGCTAGACTTTATATTTTAAAATACAACAAACGCAAATAATTCTTACTTTCAACAAAAATTTAACATTATTTAATCACATCTCAAATCTACCCAAAGAGATTTTTAAGTGAATTTTTCATTATCGAGTATAAATCATGTTGTCCAATCCCGGAATGATAAATACGTTCGCATAAGCACACTAAAATTTACTCGTATATAAGATAATGAGTTATTTTTGCTATTGCATTGATGGGTTTGAAAGAAAATTACACCCCATAGGCTTTTTAGTGAAATTTTTTCTTATCGGTATAAAATTATGTTGTTACATCGAATAGAAAAACGTTTCGAAGCCATAAATTATCGTATATAAGAAAAGAGTTTTTTCTAGCTATTCATTGATGAAGGTTTGAACGTAAATTACATTGTTCTTTTCTATTTGGATTTTGTATATACGTACTATAAAGTATATATGCAACGGATTATTCTGAAAAAGGTGATTTGATTTTCAAGAATAGACATTATTTTCTAAGAGTGGGATATAAAATCGTGTTTGATTGTGTTTGAATGGAATTTTTTGAAAGGAGAGTGTGGTTGAAACATAATTTTGGAACCATTATGATTTTGTGGGAATTGTTTTTAAATGCATACTCTGTGAGGCCGGATTGGTGACCCAGGAGATACGTAATGAACAATAATAAGTAAATACCAAATCGAAGGAAAATGATAGAATTATTCGGGTCTTGTGAATGCTGTGTGTTCGGAGTAATATGAATTGATAAAACATTGAAACAATAAATATTAAATTGTTTGTTATGTGATATTTTTGGGATGAAATCTGTTTTTGTTGTGTGAAATGGAACTCAAATTATTTTGATGATTTGATTAATAGTTAGAGTACCAGAAGTACAGATTAGAAGATGGAGTACTGGGTTGTCGTGCGCGCTAGGTAATTGATATGTATAGAAAGGGGCCTCGCGCGCAAAATATCATACCCGTGTTACTTCGTTGTTTTTAATGTGAGGCTTAAATTTTGCATAGATTTGAAGTTTTTATTAAATTTCCTTTTAAAATATCTCCTTAATTTTTTTCTTTTTAATAATGACGACGAACAAGGACAAATCGAAGTCACGATATTAACTTATGGACAAATTCTTTAATCTAATTATTAAGAAAAGAAAAAATACCTGCAACATAACTTATAGCAACTCTTCTTTTTTCCTAAGTTTAAAAATAAAACAATTTTAGTTAATAGTCTTATAATTAAGAAGACAATGGTTGAAGTATAACGAGGAGAAATTTAAATCCATTGTGGTTCGGAGGTTCACTTGAGCCGACTCCGGGCTATCTAATATTCATGAGTAGGGGTGTCAGTAGGGTCGGGTTGACCCAAACCCGTTAAGGCTTATCGGGTCGGGTTCGATCGGGTTTAAAAATCTTGTCGGGTTGTTTTGACCCGAACCCGATAACCCGATAGTGTTATCGGGTCGGCATCTGGTGAGATAATTTATGTTATCGGGTCAACCCGATAAGACCCGAAAATCAATACTTAACCGTGACTAATTTTCTGAAATTTTTTGCTTATTCATTTTTATTGTTATTATAATATAATAACAATGATAATAACAAAATTAGTCAACCCATTCGTAAAATAGAATTTCACAGTAACAATAAACATAACTGTGCGTATTTAACAAATGTTGTGGGTAGGATGTTGTTTATAGAACTTTATCTCACAGCTATTCTTTTTAAGTTTCTGAGCTTGTTTTTTAGTCATCTGATGCGATCATATAAATTGCAAAGCAATTTGATGCGATTATGCTACGCAAATGAATCAAATCATCAGTATGCAATTTGGTGATCTAGTTATTTCTAATGTTATTCTCACTGTGAAATTCTTTGCAAATATGCAATCTGTGACTAATTTTGTTGTAAAACATGCAGGAAACAAGTTGTTTGAATAAAACATGAAAGCTACATTTTTTATTTTGGTTTGTAATCCACTCTAGCGTTGTAATGCATTATGTATGTAGTATCATCCGATAACCCGAGTCACTCGACCCGACATAACCCGACCCGACAACCAGATACCTTATCGGGTCGGGTTGCGGGTGTGTTTTTAAAATCAAAACCCGACTTAACCCGACCCGATAACACCTTTACATGAGTGATTCTTGAAACCTTTAATTTTTTTATTTTTTTTAGAACGACAACTTTTTTTTCCACATTCTATACCACCTATCTCACAATATATCTCACGAATACCTCCAACGAGGCTTGAACCCACAACCTCTAGGTTGGTGAGGAACTCACATACCACTAGATCAAAAGCTTTGGGTCTTTAATTTCTTTACATTATCGGTTAAAAGTCATTAGAACTTGTAACATTAAATAAACTCAATTCATCATTTTGTAATAATAAAAAGATGAATCCGGTGGTGTTCCTTAATCTCAAGTAAGAACTTAGTGTTATGGATTTAGAAAATAAACAAAAAATAAGCAAACATCGTTAATAATTTAAGCAGTTTAAATAATATGGGGTTTTTTTATATCAAGACCTTAAGATCATGTTAAAAAAGTATGTAATTGACTATATTTTCATAAAAGAGATTAGAAATTTAGGGCCTTAAGTATTCATAGACCTAAAGCAATGGTTTTAATAACTTTATCTTTAAATCACCATTGAACCAAAAATCCAAGATAGATTAAATCTCTACCACGAGTTAATAAACCCTTAATAATTCTGTAAACAAAAGTATTTGGATTCAACCATTCTGATAAACTTAATTAATCTTTCGTTTTCCGAGTATTAATGAAAAAAGTAGCACAATGATAGAGAATTGACAGTTATGGTTGAAAGATGCAAAAATGTGATAGGTTGATGTTATGTTATATTTCATTTCCCACATCAGATAAATATATGATGTTCCAATGTTTGTATGTATGGTTACTATTATTGGTACTTCTTGATTCATATAAAAAATACAAAAAATACATAACATTCTTTTTAACTTCTTTGGTAATGGTAGAACATAGTTTTTTTATCAGTTTTTTTTTCTTTCTAATTTAATATTTTTAACTTATTAAGCTTTATAATTTTTGTTCTACACTTTTCGTTTCACAGTTTATAATATAAACAAAACAATAAAAATATAATTAAAAAAATCAAAAAAAAGAAAGAAATACAAATGGCTCATCATAGGGGTCACATGATCTGCAATTGGTTTGACTAGCTTAAATCCTTTATGCTTCTCTCGAGTAATGGTTTAGGATAACGTTTGTGTTTTATCCTCTCGTGTTCCCCAAGGCTTGTTTGGGGTTGCATCAAAACGCTCCGGAGTGAAAACCGTGGCTCGACCTCCGTGAGCGGGGATTTTTCTCTTATCCTGTATTGACAAGAGTTTTTTCATCATTTTTGTAGCCCTCGCAGTTAAAGCCTTGGGAAGATGTTAGTCTAGGTTTTTTGCGTAAATCTATTATTGTATTTGTACTTTTCTGGCGTTTAGCGCCTTGCTAGTATCTTTTTATTTATATAATTATCTTTTGACGTTCAAAAAAAAAACTGGCTTTAAAGAGAGGGTCTTAATAACCTATCCCAATATAGATTTAATTATGCTAGACGAGTACTCGTGCATAACAACGGGATTTTATAGCGGCATATAGTTGTACTGATAAAAAAAATTATAGGTTATAAACGAAAAATAATATCAGTTTGAGGATTTAGGGATTAAACATAATGTTTTTGGTGATCGCCTGCGGCTGTGAAAGGTATTTGGAACTCCCCTTTTTCTTCTTCTCCAGCAATGGTCCTTGATGATTCTTGTGTGGTCCTACATAATTTCGATTCTTATGTCATGGGAGAGGTCAAACAATTCTCTTCCATTGGTAATTTACGTGTTCTGTTGGCTGCTGAGGGATTTGTTAATGTGAGACCCTCTTACATGGGAGGTTTGTGGGTCTTGATGGAACTGGATTCAATTTCATCTAAAACCAAACTTATGAAACATGTGGGTGTCGCGTCGTGGTTTAGCCATTTGTGTGATGCTCAGCCTGATTTTGTTTCTAAGGATCGTATTGTTTGGGTCGATATAGAGGGTGTACCTCTGAATGCCTGGTCTCGTGCTACGTTTAATAAGATATGTGCTAGATGGGGTGATGTGATGGACCTTGAAGAAAGTAACGATGGTATGTTTGCGCGAAAACGTATCTGTATTAAAACTAAGCTGGAGGATAATATTCTTGAGAAATTCAAGATCATTGTCCGAGGTAAAGTTTTTGTGGTCCGTGCAAAAGAACTGTTTGTGTGGTCTCATATTTTTAAGGATGTTGAAGAAATGATGTACTCTTCGGAAGATGAATCAAAAAAAGGAGATGGTGTGGAAGTTAAGAATGATGGTATTAAATGTTTTCACTCTTGAGAAAGACAATCATTCTTCAGAGGATCAGGAGGTTAATAAGCCAAACCTAGTTTCACCTCAGTGCCATTCTGAGGGTTTCAACTCTCGTGTCATGCAAGATGTGTCGCCTACTGTTGAAACTATCATCTCGGATGGAAATATCAAGGATCATGGTCCGAATAAAGGTGGATCGATTTTAGAGGTTTTAGATGATATGGTCAAGGTTGGACAAGCTATGGGTTTCTCAATGGGAGGTTGTTTGAAAGATATGGAGTCTATTATTGGTTCACAAGAAGATTTAGATGGTCTCCGATGAATTGTCTCTCCTTGAATATCCAAGGCCTTGGATTCGAGGCTAAAAAACATGGATTCGGGAGTTAAATATTAAGCATAAGGTGAGTTTTTTGTCTATTCAAGAAACTAAATCGGACGCTATCTCTGATATGGAGGTTAAACGTTTATGGGGTAATAGTATTTTTGACCACACGGCTAGTGAAGCGGTTGGTAATTCTGGAGGAATTCTATGTGTGTGGGATCCTAATATGTTTCGAAAGTCTCACCACATTATTTCTGATAATTTTGTCGCCTTATTTGGGTCTTGGATTCCAAATAAATTGGACATTCTTTTCATCTCTGTTTATGCCCCTCAATCTCAGGTGGAGAAACTTATCTTGTGGAATTATATTGTATCTCTTTTGTCTCGTTGGAATGGCGAATATATGGTTTTGGGGGACTTTAATGAAGTTCGTTC
>BQNB010060207.1:16373-33735 GCA_026074375.1 Tanacetum coccineum
CATTTTCTATTCTTTTGGCATTTTATTGGCTTTTATTAGGCAAAATCCCGGGTTATTTTAGTGTACAATTAAGCAAATATCATATATATAAAACATTAAATACGGTAATTAAAAAGAATTAGAATGAGAAACTCCCATGATATTTGCTTGGTAGATTCTCCATGTTGATTTATTGAGCAAGAATTCGTGTTGAACAGCCGCCTTGAAGTTTCAAGACTCCAACACTTCAAGATCTCTTATGTAAATTTTCCACCAATATTTGTCGATATTTTTCGCGAGGTCCTGTGTAAATTCTTAGCCCATAATGTTACTTCAATCATTGCCCATTGACTTTGAAGCTAAACCCGTCCCTGTCAGTAATTTCTATAGCCCCATGTGGATACATCGTTTTGACAATGTTTGGACCGCTCCATTTCGATTTAAGTTTTCCATGGTACGTCTTCAAACGAGAATTATAAAGTAGCACCTTTTCGCCTACCTTAAAATCTTTATCACCACGAAGTCTAGAATCATGCCATTTCTTGGTTCGTTCTTTGTAAATTCTAGTATTCTCATAAGCACCATCTCTCAATTCGGCTAACGCATTAAGCTGCATAAGATGACTTTCGCTAGCAAGCGTTAAATCCATATTACATTGTTTCAATTCCCAATGTGTCTTATGCTCAATCTATATGGGTAAATGGCATGCTTTCCCATAAACTAGTCTAAAAGGTGTACACCCTGTCGGTGTTTTGTAGGCTGTCCTAAATACCGATAATGCATCGTTAAGTTTTTCCGACCAACCTTTAGGATTGTACCCTACTGATCTCTCTAGGATGCGCTTAATAGCCATCTTAGTAACTTTAGTTTGTCTATTAGATTGAGGGTGATATGCCGTGGATAATTTGTGAGTCACACCATATCTTTGTAAAGCTTTTTCAAGCTAGGAATTACAAAAATGCATCCCTCTATCACTAATCAAAGCTTTAGGAACTCTAAACTTAGCAAATAACTGTCTTAAAAACTTAACCACAACACGCGCGTCATTCGTAGGTAATGCTTGAGCTTCGACCCATTTGGACACATAATCTACAGCTACTAAAATGTATTTATTACCTCTAGATTAGGGAAATGGTCCCATAAAATCTAATCCCTAAACATCAAAGACTTTGCATTCCTGAATGTTATTTTGAGCCATTTCGTTCCTTGAAGATATGTTTCCTGATCTTTGACATGCATCACATCATCTTACGTACTCATTAGCATCTTTAAAGACATTAGGCCATTAAAATCCAGACTCGTAAACCTTCTTTGCGATAATATTAGCACTATGATGCCCACCTATAAGTCTCGAATGACAATGTGCCAGAATTTCAAGGGTTTCGCTTCCAGCCACACATCTTCTCATTATATTATCCGCGCACAGTTTAAATGCATATGGTTCCTCCCAGAAGTACGTCTTGACTTGCGAGAAAAATCTCTTTCTTTTTTCAAAGGTCCAATTTGGGGGAACAACCTTTCCAACAATATAATTAATAAAATCTACATACCATGGTTCATCGTCTTTAAACTTGGATTTTAGTTCCATTAAATGCTCGTCAGAGAATTTATCAGCAATTTCCCTTTCAGTTAACACCTCAATATGCGGACTCTCAAACCTAGATAAGTGATATGCCGCCAAGTCTTCTGCTTCATTATGTTTCTCAAATACTTGACAAGGGATAGTGAAATTCCTAGGGTCTTTTTCTTTTGATGGCAGTTCATTGAGCAAGACAACTGAGCACCTTTCATTCATTGTCTCCATACAAGCTTCTTCAAGTCTCGATTTATTCGTCAGTAAACTCTTCAGATATTTAGCGTATTTTGGTATTTGTAATAGGGCTTCGATAAACATAATATTAATATCGAGTTGTTTCAGATTCTCTAAAAATTCTCGTTGCAGTGCTTCTTTTTCTTTTCTCACTCAGTTTGGGAAAGGAACAGATGATTGTTGTAGTTTTACCAATGGTTGAGTAGTCCTTTCACGAATACTTGAAGATTTATTTTCCACACCATCATCATGCGGCTTTTCCTGCACATCTTGTTCAAATCTGGGAGGTTCGTTCATGTTGAATCCAGTCTCATCAATTTTTTTACTATGGTTGGCTTCAGACATTATCTTTCCTCCCCTGGTTGTCACCAGCCCAAAACAGATATACAAATGTATGCGACTAAATCGTAAATTCACGACTTCAAAATATAACCACCAATGAACCTTCGCACCTCGTCTTAATGACCTCTTGAAAAACATTGGCATTTGAAAAACGGCAACATAAGGTTTATTGAAATTCATAGGTTTTATGTAAATGTATATTCAGGACCGCAAGACTTCCCAGTGATAATGCAACAGATGCAGGACATCACAAAATGAATACGTTTGCCTAAGCTCATGACACCGAAGCTCGACATAAAAGAATACAATATCTAAATATTGGGACCTACATGGCCGTGATGATAGATTCAACCCGTAACATCCCAGTATCCGACATGATATACTTTGTTTCAGCGATAGCTAGTCACCTAAAAAAACGGGAGTCAATCCCAAAGAGAATTATCATAATCATTCGTGCTCACATTCCAGAAATTGACAGTTCATGAATCATAGGGCATAGTGGTTTATCGCACTTAGGCAACACTAATCATGATAAAAGTACACTCGCGCCAATTTGTAAAACATGCATATGTTTCTCACCAAAAACTTGTAAATATTTAATAATGTGTAAAACATGGGGCTATGAACCACAATGAGTTAGTAACTGATAACAAAATATTCCTAAAGTAACAACTTGTCACGCTAACGCCCGAATGCAACTAGTTATAATATAGGTCCGAATCATCATTTAAGTACAGTGTCTAACACAACTGAATATAATCCTATATAGTTTATCATCGTACTAACGTTCGGCTATCACAAAAAAAAACAAAAAAAAAAAATAATTTCAGAGTCATGACATACGTACATGAGTTAGGACACTTTAAATCCATAAATCCAACAACTCGTCAATACGCCACCCGAAGAAGCGCTCCATATATAGAAATCCCTAGTAATATAGCACTTCGATAACTAATAATATATATATTCTATATAGCTATATCACCATCTAATCGTTTACGTGAAATCGTATTTATAAGTAAAAACGTTTATAATTACGCCTTTTAGTAAAAATGACCTAACTTTGTCGTTTTAAGCCCGTTCTCTGCTTCTCACGCCCACAGCTTCGTATTAATACAGTGATCCTAAAATCAAATTTTTAGGTTTTTGAGATCTGTTATGCATAGTTTTACGTTCATAAACAGCTATTAAAATCGTTTTATACTTTTAATTAGCGTAAAACCCGTTATAAGTCGTATCTTATTCGTTATACTTCGTTTTTAGGCGATTCTATCAAACACGTTCTTCTAATTGAAAGTTTTACAATTATTGAGTTACAAAGTATAAGTTACTGCCATGAATATTAACTTTTTATAAAATTTGTTTTATAAAGTATTTAGCGACGTAACTCATTAACTAGTGTATTCCTTCTTCGTTATTAATCGGATTTTCGAGTTTCTTATCATGTAAGGAACTCGCAAGAGATGTAGCAAGCTTTATAAAACATAATATGGGTGCTACCAAAATCGGAACCAAAAACAAAAGTTTGAGGTTTTATGATTTAGACAAGTTTTTAAGCTATGATTTTTGTACATTTAGATTCAACACTTAGTTTTACAACTACTTAACAACAATTTATAACTTATGTATTAACATATATTAAAACATTAGTTTCATACTTTGCTCATGTTGCGTTCAAGATAACAAGATTAACTTGTTATTTTACCATGTTCACTTGTAATTTATTACGTAAATCTTTAAAACCCTAATTTGTTCATAAACATGTTATACTTAACCAAGTGTGTACAAGAGTTATACAACCATTATAACATCATATTAACATTCATATAACATATAAATAAGTTACAAAATAATGAATCATATGTAAAAATCTAATTTCACAAAATTCAAAATTACCCTAATATGGTGATTTAAACAAAGTAAAGCATATGAAACCATATAATCATAAATATGAAAAGATTAAGCTTTTGATATAACCTTGTGTGGAGTGAGTAGAGATAAGAATAAAAAATCACACCCCTGTTGATTAAACCTCACGGTGCTGAAAAATTGGATGAAAACCTAATTTCAACCAAAAACCCTAGATCTTGCAATATCTATTTTAAACACTTACAAAGCAATTACAATCCTTCAATTACATCTTAGAAAATATCCTTAAGTATGATATGTAAACACTAATATGGTGAAAGAAAATCAAACTATGGATTGTGTTTGGTAGAGGTTTAGCTGTGGGTGTATAAAGAGAACAAGGAAGAGTTTTTTTTGTGATTTCCTTTGTTAAGAATAAGTAATGAGTTTTCTACTTCATGTGCATGCATATTTATACTACTAATGAGATATTATGAAGATAATTTATGTCTAGTGGAAGTAATCAAGGTGGAAGGACTATAAAGAAAGTGGAAAATGTACTGATAAGTTTGGCAAGTCATGAGATTAATTGATATAAGAAGCATGTATGAAGATATTTGTGAAGGTTCCTTAGTTTATTATTTGCTTTCCTAGTCCATGATACACTACTTTAAGGCATTGTTATATGATTTAGGAAATGTTTTTTGGTCTTTTATATAATGTATACTTGAATTATATGAAGTAAATGTAGTATAAATCAAATACATGTAAAAATTTGAACATTGTAGGTTTTGGTTAAATTCTTTCATGAATAATAGTATAATGTGAAAATACTTGAAGTTTTAAATAAACTTTAAGTATTGGGTATAAATTTTGGTATTATGGGGGGGGATGAAGCGTAGATCATTAACGAGCGATCTCCGGGAAGGCCTAAACTTTTAATCGCGAACCGTACACACTTAACGAAAGCAATAAAAAATAAAAAAATGGGAGCAATGATAATTAATTATCCTCTAAAATAATCAAATAACACTTAGCTTGATGTAAACATTGTAATTGTTAATGCCCACTTACATTGAAGATCCTTTTTAGTTTACGCGATTTAGCTTAACGATTTACGAATTAAAAGCAAACGCTAAAACCCTTAAAAATAAATAGTGAATTACAAAATTGTGTCATACAAATGACCTAAAACCTGAGTTGTTTATAGTCTCCCCCAATAAATGAGTGTTGTCCTCAAGGCTTATGACACGACACTTGATGATGGTGCGGTCTTGGTGAAGAGGTGTGGATATTTCTTCCTGAATTGATCTTCACGTTCCCATGTAAACTCAGGACCCCGCCTAGAGTTCCATTGAACCTTGACAATTGGGACACGGCTTTGCCTCAATTGTTTGACTTCGCGATCCATGATTTCTACAGGCTCTTCAACAAAATGAAGCTATCATCTACTTGCAGTCCCTTCCAACGAACCACCTAATGGACTTCAAATAACTTTTTCAAGTTGGATACAGGAAACTTAATGGTGACCCTGCTCCAACTCTTGAGAAGCTCAAGCTGTAAGAACGCTCAGTTAGGATCACATAATGGACCCGTAAACAAATAAGCTTCGGTCCTCGAAGTACAAGACATAAGTTCTAGCTCGAAATTCAATTATTTAATGTTTATTAAGTAATAAAAGCCAAGATGTAAAAAGTCCAAATAGAAAGCCCTAAAAGTGTAAAACCCTTTTAGTAAAAAACCAGGTTAGTCAAAAATTAGGTTAGTCTTCTCATTTCATTTTTCATATAATGGGTTTGTAGCAACTTTTTGTTCTTTCAATCACAAGTTTCTTTAATGTAAAATCTTTTGTGCCATGATCTTGTCTTATCCATGGAATGATCTAGGGAATCATCCCCCCCCCTACAATTAGAATGTGACTTAAACATGTAAATCGGATAATTAAATGATTCAATTGATTCTAAAATACTAAAGTCCTAACCATGCATGTGCTAAACATCTTTCGATTATCGACGCACATGTGTAGGGGGAGCATAAGTGTTAATATGATCAAAAAAATGTCAAGGTACCAAAAGTTTGTGTTATAACAAGTAACGTGATAAATGACAAAAGAATCTTTATTCATGTTCGTGAAAGTGATATTATGGAATGCTTTAGAGGGAGGAAAGAGATGTTGTACCACCAGAGGTATTCCGTAAGAATGCTCATGCCTGGTCTTCGTACAGCGCCCACGAAGAAGTGGATTTCCATAAATGGTACTTATTATGTACAAGTTTGGATTTTCCCAAGGCACTTCATATCTTTCGGATATATTATCAAAACAACATCCAAAGCATTCTGATTTAAACTTTCGTTTATGCCCAAACAAAATTATAAGCACTCGAATGTTTTCAAATCATTTTTGCACAGGCCTTCTACTGTACTTATTGTATTAAGTGAAGTAAAAACGCGAAAAAGGAATTTACGTAATAGTCCAGCAGATGTAACTGTACAGACTCCACATCTTTACCATTCTATAAGTAGAAATACTTATAGTATTTTAGTCATCGGACATCTGGTCTAAAACGCGAACATTAGGGAATTTGATACTTAGTATTAGAGGAATACTTAGCTTGTCACGTGCCGAAAACCTGTCAAGAGGTTCTTTGAAATGAATCTATCTGATCACAGTGCAGTATTCCATACTTAGTAATCATTGATCCTCACGGAATCAAGGTTAACTTAACCGACCAGTTGAGTATCGTCTATAACTCGTCCTTAAAAATTTAAAACCTTTGTTTGTTACACAAATGTTTTTCTAGAACACATTAAGTGGATTTTACATAACAAAATGTTTTTGTTGGTGACTAAATTGTTATATCATGGCGAATGACGACTCAAAGTTTCCGATGCAAGACACATGCTCATATCCATACCACATAATGAAGTAATCAAGAATTTTTTTCATACAAGGCTTCCGAACAATCTCTGAAAATCAATGTCTTCTTCAAATGCAAAAGTTACAATGATTGGAAGAAGAGACATCATCAAAGCTTTCAAAGATTCCAACAGATATGAGCATGTGAGACTAAAGATCAGCGTATGGCAAAGTCTAAGTGAAAGGAGATCACAAAGTAATTCAAAGAAGTAAAGCTTAAACAAGTCAAAGATCAAGATCAAGTCATCACATCAAATTCAGAAGATTCATGATCAAGGTGTTAAAAGATTGAATTACCGAAGCACAACAAGTGAAGTACCCTATCCAACAACGAGCTAAAGACAAGCACGAGTGAGCTTCTTCCTCATGACCTCACTAGGGGGAGAATGTTAGGAACACATAAATGGACCCCAAACAAAGAAGCATCGGTCACTCGAAGTTACAAGACATATGACCCTAGCTCGAAAGACTATGTATTTAATTTTTATTATGTATAAGGCCAAGATGTAAAAGCCCAAATAGAAAGCCCTAAAAGTAAATCCGCTTTTAGTATAAATAAGACCTATTTAGTCAAAATTAGGTTAGCTTCTCCATTTCATTTTTCATATTAAGGGTTTGTAGCAACTTTTTGTTTCTTTCAATCAAAAGTTCTTTAATGTTTAATCTTTTGTGCCATTGATCTTGTGCTTAATCCATGGAATGATCTAGGGATCCTACAGGCTCTAACCTTTTTCAATACTTTGAAGGTCCACATATCTGGGGTTTAACTTCCCCCATTTACCAAAACATACGACCCCTTTCCAAGGCGAAACCTTAAGCATAACTTTATCTCCAACTTGAAACTCCATCGGTTTACGCTTTAAATCAGCGTAGCTCTTTTGTCAAATCGCGAGCGTTTGAATCCTTTGTTGATCTGATGATACCTCTCCGTTGGTTTTGCACTATTCTGGACCAGTGAGTTGAACTGTCAACCCTCGGGCAACACTCGGGTGAACGACACTTTCGACCAAAAAGTACTTCAAACGGTGCACTTAATGCTAGCATGATAACTGTTATAGTATGAAAACTCGACCAATTGGCGAAAAAGTTTAACCCAACCAATTCCAAAGTCGATTACGCAACACGTAGCTATCTTCGAGAGTTTGGAATGGTTCTCTCGCTTGACCCGTCATTTCCGAATGATATGTAGTTACTTCATATCCAAACTTGTACCCAAAGCTTCTAAGTGACTTCTAGAAATTTGATAGAGAGACCGAGGGTCACGATCACAGATAATTAGACGGGAATTCCAAGTCTTCGTGACTACCTCTTTTAGGTACATTCTCGCCAGTTTTATCCAAGGGACCCGTCCCTCATGGGCATAAAAATGGCAGACTATTGTAATGTCGTCACGACACCCAAAAAGAGTCATTAACCCTGTGACGACATTAGAACTGTGTGACAAAATCCATATGATTTGTCCACTCCCATTGAAGGTATCTCGGTTGTACTAACAAACCCGATGGTCCTCTTGTGGTCAGCCCTTGACCTGTAGCACATGTCAAACACCTTTTCTAACAAGGTGGCGAAGTTTAGCTTTCTATTGGGCCACCAGTATAGTTTCTTCATATCCTGGTACATCTTGTCAGAACCCGGATGAATAGAGTATTTAGACTTGTGGGACTCGTGCATGATCACATTCCTTAAGTCGCCATAACATGGTAACCAACTCCTGCCATTTAAGCACATAGTTCCATCCGCACGTGGTTCCAACTTTTCGTTCTAAGTTTCTCCGAATCTTTTGAATTCTCAACCAATGTACCTCCAACATCTTCCATCTTGATGTATCTCCGGCTTTCGTGCTTCAGGTCTGAGCTTTCAAGATTGATTTAGGAAGATCCATGTCCAATAAGTCATCACTAAGGCCCGAACCCTTAGTGGTTCTCGTTCCTTCCTGCTCAGAGCATCAGCAACAACATTCGCCTTCCCTGGGTGATAACGAATTTCGCAATCGTAATCACTCAGCAACTCTAACCAGCGACGTTGCCTCATATTTAATTCCTTCTGATCAAGAATGTGTTGTAAACTCTTGTGATCAGTGAACACCGTGCACTGTTCCGTACAGATAGTGGCTCTAAATTTTTAGAGCGAACACTACTACCCTAAGTCTAAGATCAAGAGACGTATAGTTTCTTTTTTCAAGAATTTTTAACTGTGATGATCTAATACAATCACCTTTTCTCTTTGCAACCACACAGCGCTCCAAACCCTACCTTTGAAGCATCGCAGTAATCGATGAAAATCTTTGCTTCCCTCAGGTAAGGACCAGGATGTGCAACTGTACACTTCTTGACTTCAATAGTTGAAAAGCTATTTCTTGTTTATCGCCCCCAATCAAACATGACACCTTTCTGGGTTATTTTAGGTCATTGTCTTGGCGCTCTTTTGAAAACCCTTCGATGAATCAACCGATAATAGCCGGGCAAGGCCCAAAAATTGGCGATTCCCGTTAGGTGTTTTTAGGAGACGCCCAATCTTGATAGATTCAATCTTGCAAGGGTCAACGTGAATACCTCGACATCAATCACGACCGAGGAATTGTACCCAGAGATCCGAATTCACACTTGGAGACTTGCGTACAATTCCTTCCTTCTTAAGCAATTTCAAGATCTACCTAAGTGTTTCCTTCATGTTTCCCTTCTTACGTTTTGCAGTAGATCAAGATGTCATCGATGAATACAATTACAAACTTGTCCAAATACGGTTTACACACCCGGTTCATGAGATCCATGATTACGGCAGATGCATTAGTCAACACAAAAGACATGACTGGAATTCAACTAATATAGTGACCAGTATCGAGTCCTGAATGCAAGTCTGGGAATGTCTTCTTCTCGAACCCTCAACAGTGATACCCTGACCTCAGATCGATCTTTGAATAATACTTGACCCTTGCGCTGTCGACATAGTCATCGATCTTGGGAGTGGGTACGGTTCTTTACTGTCATTTTTGTTCAATTCCCTGTAATCGAGACCATATTTCTTCTTTCAAACATAACCTGAGCTCACCAGGGTGAGGTAACTCGACTATAAGAAGCCTTTGTCCGTAATTCCTGTAGTTGCTCCGCTAGTTCCTTCATTACGAACGGTGACTAACTATAGTGCCCGTTGCTACAGTGTAGCACGCCGTCCAAATTGATTCTGAAACTCCACGTGTGAGGTGGTGTGGTATCTCTGGCAAATCCTTAGGAAAGACTTCAGGACTTTTTTGAAACAAAGGCACATCTTCAAGTTCGTTTCTCCTATGAATTGTCTTCGTCTTGGTGCGGTGATAATTTGCTAAGAATACATGACATCCCCTTCATTAATACTCTTAAGCCTTTATACACGAGATGATGTTTAATCGGGTCCGTGTTTATTGCTTCTTCCTCACCAACGAACGAATAAAATTTCATCTCCAAAGGAATACGAAACGATTTTTTTTTTTCTTTTCTGCACATACAATAACGGCATGGTACTTTGCCAACCAATCCATATTAATTATTACGTCAAAACTACCTAGTTCTACGGGCATTAGGTCTATGTTGAAAGAATGATTTAAGAGGTTTAACGTACAACCCCGGATAATAGTGTTTAACCCAACTATTCACCCGTCGGCTAGTTCGACATTATAATCATGATCTAATGCATGTTGAGTGATAACAATTGCGAGAGCAAAATGCATAGATACAACACTTCTATCAGCCTGTATCAAATAAAATAGATGCAATATCGGTTGTTTAGGAGAAACTACCCGTGAACGACATTGTTCCGGTTTTGCCCCTGCATTGCCCATGTGCATACACTTTGCCTTAGCCTTGGCATTTCAGCCTGATTACCCCGTTGTTGTTGTTTTCTTGCCCCAAATTATTTTTTGGTCAATCTTCTTGAAATGCCCCTGACACCACATTCATAACAAGCCCTCTATATTAGCCCCAGAGTTTACATTTGGGGATTCTGCAGTCACGACATAAATGACCAAATCGTTTTGCACCTGTGTCCCTCCGTATGGTCTCCTGTCACCATTTCCTGCGGCATAAGCCTTCCAGTGGATTTGTCTCTTGTTTGGTGCTGATTCTGGTGATTCCTGGCGGTGTCTCATACAGACTTTCTTTTGTTGTCAGCCTACGTTCAGGCCCCAAGTGTTGATCTTCTTGTCCATGAGTTCAATGGCGAACTCAATGCATCCTGCATAGTTTTTGCTTAGTTGCCATCACACTGCCATGGATCATGTCGGGCAAGCCACCGACATATTTCTCAACTTGGTCTATTTCTTCTGGAAACATCCGATCGCACATTAGTGCCAGTTCTTGGAAACGTTAGCTATAGGTTACCACATCGGTACCCTTCACCTTCAATCAACATTCGATACTCCAGTTTCTTAATTCGCCCCTTGGGCATTAATTATCTGTCATAATCTTTTTTAGTGTCATCCATGGCATTGCATGGGCACTCAATGAGTAGTTGGTCATAACGGTGGGAGTTCCCACCATGTAAGACATTTCTTGTAGAGTAACGACGTATCAAATTGTGACCTGGCATGCCTACTGTATATTGCTTAAGCTGTAAACAACCCCATCTTTTCAACCACTGAGATGAGTCAACAACCCCTTAGTGCCCTTGAAGTTCAAGGGTTGGCATTTTAGGAAGTCCGGGTAGGTGCATTCACGAGCAACCTGCACAGGCCTTCTAGCACCCATTCCTGAAGTATGGCTATCATTGCCATTTCTGGTTGCATCACGAGTTGCTAGTGAACAGTAACGCCTGCGTCAATCATTGCCTGAATTTGGCATTGGTACAGATTGTATGGTATGAGTGTCCTATGACTGGTGTTGGTGTTGCATCTAAGTATAACCTCGTGGTCCTTCTCTTTGGTGCCATTTTCTTTAAATCACAAGAAAACATAATACTCGTTAGATTTCATAAAATCATAATTATGACATAACATATACACATTAAATAAAACGAGATCACATCACACAGTGAAATGTACAACTGTTTATTGAAATAAACCTAGTATTCCCAATCGCCATTCATTCAATATAAATCGATTCATAGATAACATAATCCGTCCATTTCATAAATAACATGGAAAAACATGACATGTTCCGTCAGATACAAGAATGATTAACTACACTAATAGGTTATACAAGAAAAAGAAATATCCTAAAGCCGATACTAGCCGAGCTATACCCGTAACACTTAGTATGCTGTACAAGTAATAATCCTGAACAAGAAAGACCTATAACTGGGTCGCTAAACAAAACAAAGATCTATTCATCTGCTAGCAAGGAAAAACCCATATACTTAGACAGGGCAGCAAGCATAGTCTATAACATAATCAAATCTAGGAACAGCTACCACCCTCCTAGTGCATCATGCTGTGTCAAACCTTTTTTTTGCCCGGGGGTTTTTCCATGCTGCCTCTGAAACTCGACCATCTGTGTCTGTAGTCCTTTCAGCAACCTCAATGTCTTAGTCAACTAAACCTGTCTCTTGTGGTCTGATGCCAACAACTCTGAAATCACCCTCTGTCTCCTGTGATCTGCTGACTGTAACTCTGAAATCAATGCACCTGCGCCACTACCGTAGTACGTAATGACATAACATCTGAAAATGCATAGTCGCTAGCATCCATGGATAGTCCCCAAGCCTCACGAGCCATCTTAACTCTCTCATCTATCATTACGCTTATAATGACGATGAAGCAGGCACTATCCTTATATAACAAGATGACCTCGGCTCTCAGTTGAGACCAGTCATCTTGAGCATCCTCCATAATGACCAATACATGCTTGTAGTCTCCTGCTACACAATTGTACAAGATCGTACCCTCTGATTGACCCCTCTAGGGTGGTCAGTGCAATCTCATCGATGGCTCATACCAGATCATCCCATGCATCTGTAATGCCATAATCTAACTCCCTAGACGTCGAACATCTAGGAGGGACATCAACCATATCGACAAATCCATAAAGGTCCTCCCTCGCTATGGAATAAGGGTCGTCCCTCGCTATGGTAGGTCTATCTTGCCTAGCAGCACCGGCTGCTGAACTCTCCCCGACCTCATGACTTGGTGGGAGAAGCAAAACGCACCCTCTTCCAAGAGGTAAACAACTCTTGGGAATCTCAATATGAGTAGGGCTATTGGGTGGTGTTTGATGGTAAAGGTAATGTGGGATGGTACCATGTGGTAATGAATGATAGTGGAGTTAGTTTGGTGATGGATGGTGGGGTTGTTATGCAAGAAGTCTCTCGACCTCTTCCCGAGGAGGAAGTGATATGGATGGCTCGTCCCGGATAAGATATCCTGTCTGGCATACGGTGTACCAGTGGGACAGAGCACGGCCGGGAGCTGGGTGCTCCTCCCTCCACTTCCTCATCTCCGTCCACGTCCTCAACCTCTCATCATCATCATCCCCATCAGCAGGAGTCAGCTGGATCTTCTCGTGATCCACATCGTCCTCCTCTGCTCCTCTACCGGATGCAACCTAGTTATATAGGTTTGAATCATATTCAAGTACGATGTTCTAACAACAACTGTATATAAACCTATATAGTTAACATCGTACTATCGATCAGTGCTGATCAACTTAAAGAAGGTCATGTCATACGAACGAGAGTTAGGACACTTTAATCGTTAAATCCAACAACTCGTCAAGTACGCCATCCGAAGAAGCCTCATTATGAAAATTCTAGTAATTAAGCACTTCGATAACTAATAACAAAAATATTCTATATAGCTATATTCACCATATAATCCGTTTAAGTGAAATCGTATTTATAAAGTAAAAACGTTTATAATTACGCCTTTAGTAAAAATGACATAACTTTGTCGTTTTAAGCCCGTTTCTCACGCCCACGCTTTCGTATTAAAGACGAGTGATCATAAAATCACATTTTAAGGTTTATGAGAATTTCCTGTGTGAAATAGTGGTTTTTACTGTTCATGACACTATAAAAATCGTTTTTAATACTTTTAAATAACGTAAAACCCGTTTTAGTCTTATCTTATTCATTATAGCTTCCGATTTAGTCGATTCTTTCGAACCACGTCTCGAATTGAAAGTTTTTATATCATATGTTGATGTTTACAAAGTATAAGTTTTCTGCCATGAATATTAACTTTTTATAAATTTGTTTTATAAAGTATTAGGTCCGTAAACTCGTAACTTGTGTATCGTTCTTCGTTATTAATAGTATTTTCGATATTCTAATCATTTTGGAATCCTCATAGACGTACTATAAATTATAAAACATAATAGGGTCTTCCAAAATCGAACCAAAATAGAAAGTTTGATGGTTTTTAGTATTAGACATGTTTTAAGCATGATTTTGTACCATTTAGATCACACATAGTTACAACTACTTTACAACAATATATCTATGATACATATAAAATTCATTAGTTCATACTTTGCTCCATGAGAGTCCAAGATAACAAGATTAACCATGTTATTTTACCATTTTCCACACTTGAAATTGATTAAGTAAATCTTTAAAACCCCTAATTTTGTTCCATAAACTTGTTATACTTAACCAAGTGTGTACAAGAGTTATACTACCATTCTAACATCATATTAACATTCATATAACATATAAATAAGTGTACAAAATAATGATCATATGTAAAAATCCATTTCACATATTCAAAAGTACCCTAGATGGTGATTTAACTAAGTAAAGCATATGAACACATAAAATCTTAAATATGAATAGATTAAGCTTTTGATAATAACCTTGTGTGATGAGTAGAAAAAAATTATATAAAAATAACAAAATTTCCCCACACCCATGTGAATTAGTACCTCTTGGCTTGAAAAATTAGGATGAAAACACCCTAATTTCAAACCAAAAATCCTAATCTGCAATATCTTTTTAAAACCTTTCAAAGTGCTTAACCAATCCTTCATCATCTTAGAATACCTTAAGTATGATATGTAAACACTAATATGGTGAAAGAAAATCAAACTATGGATTGTGTTTGGAGGGGGTTTTGAGCCGTGGGGTGTATAAGAGAACAAAGGAAGAGTTTTTGTGATTTCTTTGTTAAGGAATGAAGAAATAGATTTTCTACTTCATCAGTGCATGCATATTTATACTACTAATGGAATATGTATGAAATATTTGATGTCTAGTGGAAGAAGGCAAGGTGAAGGACTAGGAAGTAAAGTTGAAGCTTACCTTTGGAATAAGTTTTTAGGGCTATTCCATGAATCAAGTGATATAAGAGCATGTAAGAAGATATTTGTGAAGGGTTCCTTGGTCCTATCTTGCTTTCCTAGTCATATTACACGAAATATATGCATGTGTATATGTTAGGATATTTTTGAGGTCTTGTAAATAATGAATACATGCATTGTATGCACGTATAATGAAGTATAAATCAAATACAATGTATAATTTGTACATTGTAGGGTTTGTTTGGAATTTATTTCACGAAGAATATGTAAAAATTTGATAAATACTTGAAGTTTTTAAAATAAACATTAAAGTATTGGGTATAAATTAGGGATTTGATGAAGCGGAGAAAAGTTAAACGTGCTTCCGGAATGCCTAAACGTATTTATCACGGAACGTAAACACTTAACGTAAGCCAATAAAAATAAAAAAATGCAATAGATAATAAATATCGCACTAAAAAATCAAATAACACTTGCTTGATATAAACATTTACTTGTTTAATGCCCCGCTACATAGAAATGATCATTTTTATTTTACGCGATTTTAGCTTAACGATTTTTTTTTTTTTTTTTTAACGATATAAAAGCAAACGCGTAAAACCCTAAAAATAAATGGTAAATTACATAATTCATACAAAGACACTAAAAAACATGAGGTTTTATAATTGTTGTGGATTTACTAATGTTGAAAAGTCCTTTATGATACTTGAAGATTTATTTTTCTCACCATCATCATGCGGCTTTTCCTGCACATCTTGTTCAAATCTGGGAGGTTCATTCTCGTTGATTCCAATACATAAGATCTCAAAATGAGAAACTTTGGCCGCCCTAAACACAAACAGTTGAGAAAGGTGAATGCGAAAATGGCCAAGAACATCCATAAGAAACTAAGACAAAGGGATCCAATAGTTGGCAAAATAAAAAAACCGAGTATACACGCCAACCTTGCCATCCGGACTTTGTAAAATTTTGGTCCGGGCCAGGTAAAGTGGGATGATCACAAGCAGGTATATGGTACTTAGTACATAGTGCATCTAACACCTTTTGAGTTAACTTGGACTTAATATCACGAATGGTACTCATAGTGATGTATAAGAAAAGAAAGAAGACCTAACCTGGTAGCCTAAAAGATCGAGAAATTGCAGAACTGTAACAATGGCAGAAATAGAGATAAATCGGAAAAAGAAAACAGTAAAAAAGAAAGGGATATTTATACCCTTGGTATATTTAACTAAAGCAACATCCGGATGATGACACGTGTAACCCACTAACGCAATCAATGGTCGGGAAGAAACGTGATGACAGTTGGATAATTATCATTGAAGTCAAATCAGTCAGGAAAATGAAAGGTCATGGTAAGTACACGTCACCTAAACCCTACCTAACTGATTAAGGAAAAGTCACTAAGAAGCAAGCAATCGCGGAAGAAGCAAATAGCCGCGGAAGAAGCAGAAATACCGTAAAACCTTAGTCTAGTAACATTTACTGCTGATGTGTCGTTGTGTGGTGTATATTTTTATGATTCAAGTTTTAAATTTATATTTTGTCGACTTAACCAAAAACAACACTTTAACGGGCAGTGTACCCGGTCGGTGGTAGATTCATGATAAGTAAGGTGTCGAACACTTGAAGAGAGGTTAAATCCCTCAATTTATTAATATTTTTGTTATCTAATCTAAGTCAAACCTATGTTAATCCTATGTTAGTTTTAATCATAATTCTAACAGGTAAAGGGGGTTTTCAGCCTGAGAGACTGGCATGGGTTTGGTTGGTGACTATAATCAATTCAAGACATTTTAACCCACGCAAGCAAATTAACAGAAGATAAAAGAGTGTTCAAGCCTTATGATAGAAAACTGTATTAGCCATCATTAATCCGATTAGAAGTTGGTTTGTTTATTTAGTGCAATGATTACTTATCTCGAGGTGACATATCATTCTTAAGACTTAGGCGAGACTTCTTCCTAAGACTTAGACACATTAATTCTGTCATAATTAAATCATCCGCATAAAGCATCCTTATTTGCTGATTATAATCTGTTAGCCTCAATTTATTGAGTCGAACAAGGAAGTTCGATCACTCCACGACGGAGCTTCGGTCTTTAATTAGTTAATGTTGTAATAGAATAATATCGGGAATCGGGCTCGATAGTTAATCTAATATTGTATATGTTTCGGGTTTTTATTGTAAAGTTGGAAATGAAACACAAATCGATGTTTCAATTCCGTACTCTTCTAACGATTCTCCAAGTGTTGCAAACCATC
>BQNB010060208.1:2785-37017 GCA_026074375.1 Tanacetum coccineum
TAATCATAAATAGATATGTGTATTCTACACTTATCATTTATCTCCTGTAGTTCATCAGTAAACTCATCCGTATCATCTGTATTCATATTAAGCATGGCATTCACTCCAGGGTCCTCTCATGAATACAACGTCTCCACAGGACTCATTTTATCCGAAACATGAGATGAAAATTTGTCATCTTCTTTCTCTTCTCCCTTATCACTCAAAGGCTGAGTAAAATTCACTCCTCGTCTTGCTTCTTGCAATTTACCCTTAATATTTTTCACCCTTGAGGCAAGGCTTTCATCTAATTTAGCAACATTAGCCATTTTCAAGATCGACTTAATTGTACCAGAACTCTCGATTATTCCTAATATTCGCCTTAACAAACAGCAACCAGTAGCGAACAATGATTAAGATCCTAACCACCTTCCATAATAATGAATGTCCAATAATAATCAAGACAATAAAGCACAAATCAACACCCTAACACCTTTTTCCGGTTACTGAATCAAGACAGCATGATCATCTTTAGCAAGTACCAAAATATGAAATTGATTGAGGGGTTTTGTGGGTTTTGATTGAAATTAATTGAGGGATTTTTGTGGGTTTTTATTGAACTGAATCAAGACATGATCCCTGATTAAAATTGACCTAATAATGTTTGAATGTATGGTAAAAGATAAAGATTTGATCTACTTTTATACTTATTCACAGTTTTCTTAGTATCACCCGAATTGGCAATTTTTAGTAACACCCGAATTCGCAATTGGCTTAATCAACCGAATTTGAAACATAAACTTAAAACTCAAATTGCTTAATCTAAATTATACGGTTTATTTCTTTGACTTGTAAAATCCAGTAAAACACTCACTTGTTTTCCTGGTTTTGTCAAGAATTGTAAAATCCTGTGTAGTTTCAAGAATTAAAACATAAAAGACAACACCTTAAACAAAATTACTTTCTATCGTCGCTCGATCAAACAATAATCTTTGAACATACCAATTTATCAATGGCGACTCTTGCTGACAAAGCGATTCTTTTTGGTGCTGACAACTGTCCACCTATGTTGGAAAAAGATATGTATGATTCTTGGAAAAGCAGAATGGAGCTATACATGATGAATAGACAACATGGAAGAATGATTCTTAAATCCGTTGAAAATGGTCCACTCATCTGGCCTTTAATTGAGGAAAATGGAGTGACTCGACCAAAGAAATATTCTAAGTTATCTGCTATGGAAGGAATTCAAGATGATTTTGATATCAAGGCTACAAATATCATTCTCCAAGGACTACCACTAGAAGTCTATGCATTGGTTAGCAATCACAAAATCGCCAAGGAACTTTGGGAAATAATTCAACTTCTCATGCAAGGAACTTCATTGACGAAATAGGAAAGGGAGTGCAAGCTTTATGATGAATTCGATAAGTTTGCTTATAAGAAGGGGGAAACACTACGTGAATTCTACTTGAGATTTTCACTGCTACTCAATGACATGAACATCTACAACATGAAACTGGAACAATTTCAAGTGAACACAAAGTTCTTGAATACTCTTCCTCCTGAATATAGCAAATTTGTGACAGATGTCAAACTGGTTCGGGATTTGCATACAACTAACATTGATCAGCTTCATGCTTATTTGGGACAACATGAATTTCATGCAAATGAGGTTTGTTTAATGCATGAACGCAATTCAGATCCGCTTGCTTTGGTTGCAACCCATCAGATGACCCAGTCTCCTTATCAAACTCATCAAAACTCATACCAAAACACTCAATTTCAACCACAAGTTTTATCATATCAGTCTCCACAGTATGGTTCACCTTATCAGTATCAACAATACTCAACTCATCAATCATCAACACCTCTTTCAATCGCTCATCCATCCAATGATTATCAATCATCAGTTCAAAAGGATACTCCCATGGTGGAGAAATCCAAACTGGACGAGGATAAAGAAGGGAAAGCAGTTGATCCATCACACTATCGTGGCTTGATTGTCACCCTCCTTTATCTCACAGCCAGTAGACCTGACCTACAATTTGCTATATGCATGTGTGCACGGTATTAGGCTAGGCCTACCGAAAAGCACTTACATGCGGTCAAAAGGATCTTTCGGTATCTAAAAGGAACCGTCAATCGGGGACTATGGTATCTGAAGGATTATTCAATTGCACTAACAGCATTTGCAGATGCGGATCATGCTGGTTGTCAAGATACACGCCGTAGCACATCTGGTAGTATGCAGTTCTTGGGAGATAGACTTGTTAGCTGGTCATCAAAAAGGCAAAAAAGCGATGCGATATCCAGTACGAAAGCTGAATATATTGCTATGTCGGGATGTTGTGCTCAAATCCTTTGGATGAGATCACAGCTTACCGACTATGGCCTTGGATTCAATAAAATTCCAATGTACTATGATAACAAAAGCGCTAATTCCTTAAGCTGTAATAATGTTCAACATTCCAGGTCGAAGCATATAGACATCAGATTTCACTTTATCAAGGAGCATGTTGAAAATGAGGTGATTGAACTTTACTTTGTCAATACGGAGTATCAACTGGCGGACATCTTCACAAAAGCCCTTGCAAGAGAAAGAATTGAATTTCTTATCAACAAGCTATGAATGCGGAGTTTTACGCCGGAGACTCTCAAACAATTAGCAGATGAAATTGATGAATAGTGGTGGTACCTATTCAAATATCCTGTATCATATGCATATATATTAAAACCATAAAAACCAAAAAGATTTTTCATTTTTCTAAAATTTTTTATAAAAACAAAATACAAAAATATAATATTCATAAAACCAAAGAAAAAATTAAAAAAATGAGAAAAACATAAAAAGAGGTAATAATGGCATGTCTTCTGAAAATCGATAACATTTACGATCTTAGAAATGTCATTCAATAATGATACGAGGTTGTAAATGAAGTTCGAGCAGAAGTTCAAATGTTTTCAAAACATGCCAAATGGCTTGCTATTATTTCAGATAGCAACCCGATCATCATCTTAAAGGCAAGTATTCCGTCAAAAAGGAAACTTGACCTCTCAACGGGAATTTATTCTCGGGCATGGTCTACTTTATGACCATGCAAAGGCTTGTGTTTACTTTGCAACAAAACCCGTGCTTCCTATATTCCATGAGTGTACGTGTCAGTGCGTTTATGTGTGAAAATAAGAGAAATCTTATTTACAATTGTCATTTGTTTTCATAATAAAAACATTGCTTCATCTGTAAATGCTTTTCAAACACATTTGGCTTCTCAAACAACGTATACAGCTCTTTAAATAGAAAACGGGTCATTGTTTGAGGGGGAGAAAATGTCAAAAATCTTCTTCAGAAAGTTATTTGATAAAAGGAATAAACGTTTTTTAACAATAACTGAATATCATTTTTAAGGAAAGTTAATTAAATTTAGCTTATGTGTGCCTTATATGTTATTTGTTTATGCCTTGAGTGAGAATATGTGCAAATTTAAGTTGTTAAGTATATTAGTTAAAACTATAGGGACTAAATGTGCCATTGTGATAACTTTGTTATGCCTAAAAAATTTAATATCTAAAAATAGAATAGATCTAAAAGTTTAGGGGGTGAAAGTGCCAAAAACAAAGTTTGTTTTATAAACCCCACCCACCCCTTTCCCGTTTCACATACACACACACCTATTTTGTTCATCACCATCACACGATCGCCACACCCTCATTCTTAATTTCTAGATTATTTCGTGCTTAAGGTATACTTACAACAATGATCCTTACACTCTTATGATCACTCAACTCAAAGCAATTTGATTTTTACAAAGTCTTGATTTCAAAAACCCTAATATTCAAAATTAGGGTTGTTAAAATTAAAACTGAGTAAAAACTCAAATTGATAGAGGGGTTTTGTTCCTCTAAGGATGTTAATGACTAGTTTATAACAGTTTTAATATAGATATCATATGAGTTTGTTTTGAGTAATTGTTTGTGACGAATGGTGCGTAATTAATTTTTTGTTAAAAAGGAATGTGGGTTTTGCAATGGATTGATGCTAAATGTGTTAATGAATCTGTGTGTGTGTTAAAACACATACGAGAGATGGTTGATTGTTGGGAATCTATGAATTTTTGAAAAGTATGCTCGTTTGTAAAATGTTTGATGAATCTGTGCTTAAATGTTGAGAAAATGTTATTGATTGACTCTATGTGGCTAAATGAGTGCATGTTGAAGGGAAAAACACTTGATAAACTAGAATTAAATTTCAAGATTTTTTAGACATACCCGAATTCGCAGTCTTAGTAGTCCACGAATTTGCAGTTTATGTGTCATCTGAATTTGTAGATCTTAGTAGTTCACGAATTTGCAGTTTATGTGTCTTCTAAATTTGCAGATGTTAGTTATCCACGAATTTACAGATCTCTTTGTCATCCGAATTCGCAATAAAGCCTATGGTGTCTGAATTAGCAATGTCCTTTAGGGCCCGAATTCGCAATAAGCCTTCAATGTCCGAATTCGCAATAGGTGTATGGTCCGAATTCGCAGTTTGGTATATGATCCGAATTTGCAGTATCCTTAGGCATCCGAATTCGTAATTCCTTACTATGTCCGAATTTGCAGATCCTAATTGTGACCTAATTCGCAGTTTGCACTTAAACAACCAAGATTCATTCATGCTTAATGGATTCAAAAAGGCCAATTATCAGAAACACTTAGACTCTAACCAAAAGGTGTCTTAAAACTTGTGTTAGGTAGCAAATTTAAAATTGATTATCTTTGAAATCTAATCAAGTTAAAATTGGATTAATTCAACTAAGCCAATTTAAGTTCACTCTTTTAATGGTTATCTTTCTAAATGTGTTACATGCATTAAATGCCAATTTAGTGTCTCTATATATAGTGTCTATATAAACTTGTTTATATATAAACTGTATCGACTCTTTCTTAGCAGAATCATGAGTATCACTAAAGAACAACAACAAGCCTTGGATGATGCTCTTGTTCCACTGGAACAACGTCTAATGATTGGAAGTTGCAACTATAGATTGAGAACCACATTCAAGCCTAAGGAACCCACCTTTCAAGTTGCTTTGGATGTTCTCTCTCTCACTCTTTTTTATCTAGCTTTCTTTATCACTGCAAGTGTCCCTGCTATCTACATGCACGAATTCTGGACTACTGCATCTTACCACAAACATTCCATCAGATTCAAGTTGAACACAAAGAGTTATTCTTTTGATCTGGATACTTTCAGAAATATGCTTCAGATGTGTCCAAAACTTCATGGACAGAAGTTTGTAGATCCTCCATTTGAGAGGAAATACTTACTTTCATGAGAGAACTTGGCTACTCCGAAAACATCAAATTACTATCTGATGTCAAAGTTGAAATTCTACCTCAACCTTGGAGAACATTCGGAACTATCATCAATAAATGTCTCAGTGGAAAAGTAACAGGAATCGATACACTTCATCTCTCTCGGGCTCAAATCCTTTGGGGTTTGTATCACCAGAAGAAAGTTGACTATGTCTACCTTCTATGGGAGGACCTAGTTTTCCAAATTGAAAACAAGGAGTCAAGGAAGACCAAATATATGTTCTACCCAAGATTCACCAAAGTTATTATCAATCACTTCATGTCACAAGATCAATCAATCCCAAAAAGAAACAAAGTGGACTGGCACATGGCTAATGATGATCCTATTCTCACTACCATGAGATTCATCCCTCAGCATGAAGTTGTTCAAAAGTATGGTGCCATTTTTCCTGACAACTTAACCACTCAAGCAATGAAAGAATCTGAAGCATACAAGACTTACTATGCTTTTGCTACTGGAAAGGCTATTCCTAAACCAAAATATGTACGTCGATCTACCAAGGAAAAGCCTGAACAAGCCCCTAAGGCTTCCTCTGGTAAAAGACTCAAAGCTATTGCTAAAGTGACTAAATCAGGAAAGAAGAAGCAACATGCTAAAGGACTGGAGACTATATTTGAAATTGCATTCTCTGAGGCTAAACAGATGAAATTGGCCATTGAAAGAAGCAAAACACAACTTCACAGCTCTCAACCCAGCGGTTCTGGTACACATGAAGGAACTAGTATTACACCAGGAGTTCCCGATGTACCTATATATGGATCTGATGAAGAGCAAATATCTTGGGAGTCTAGTGATGAAGAAGATGATCCTGAAGAAGCAAACAAGCAAAGAAAAAAAGAAAAAGACGAAGATGATAATGATCAAGATGATGATGAACGAACTGAATCTGACAATGATGGTGATGACTTTGTTCATCCCAAGCTTTCCACTTATGATGATGAAGCAAGAAATGATGATGAAGTAAATGAAGAAGAAAGCAATGATGAAAGTAATGATGAAATCAATGATGAAATCAATGAAGAAAGTGATGAAGAAGTTCAAGGAGCGAATACTAAGGAAGAAGAGATGGATGAAGAGGCGACACATGAAGAGGACGAAGCGAATGAGCTATACAAGGATGTGAACGTTAATCTGGAGGGAAGAGACACTGTGATGACAGATGCTCCACTGCCTAATGTTCAAGCAACTCAGGAAACAGAAGATACTCATGTGATACTCACCGCTCTGATCAATCCTGAAGGTCAACAACAGAGTTCTTCTGTGTCATCTGACTTCGTTTCTAACATGCTCAACCTCACTTGTAGATGTTCTGATCACTACTATTGCTGAGCCACCTCGTGTGTCTGCAACAACTCTTCCACCACCATCCACTCCTCTTATCACGCATATGCAACAAACACCAGTTCCCATACCAACAACTATTCCAAGCACCTCCCTGCAAGATCTTCCCAACTTTGGCTCTTTATTCGGGTTTGACCATAGACTTAAAACTTTGGAAACTAACTTCTCTAAGTTCAAGCAAACGAACTAATTTGCTAAAGCGGTTTCTACCATTCCTGGTATTGTTGATGCGTACCTTGCCAACAAGATGCATGAAGCCGTCAAGACTGTTGTTCAGTTACAATCCGAAAGACTTAGAGATGAAGCTCAAGCCGAAAACGAAGACTTTCTCAATAAACTTGATGACAACATAAAGAAAATAATCAAGGACCAAGTCAAAGAACAAGTTAAGGCACAAGTCTCCAAGATTTTGCCAAAAATCAAGAAGACAGTAAACGAACAACTCGAAGCTGAGGTTATGACTCATTCATCCACTGAATCCAAGACATCTCTTGCTATAGCTGCTAACCTCTCTGAATTACAGCTTAAGAAGATTCTCATAGACAAGATGGAGAGCAATAAGTCAATCAATAGATCTGATGAACAAAAGAATCTCTACAAGGCAATGGTTGAAGCTTATGAAAGTGACAAGCTCATTCTTGACACTTATGGTGATACTATCTCATTTATAAGATGAAGAGATGATGAGGATAAAGACGAAGAACCCTCCGTTGGATCAAACTGGGGGTCCAAGAGAAGACGAGTTAGAAAAGAACATGAGTCAATCAGTACACCAATGGAAAAGACACTCAGGTAAACTGGCAAGTCAACTGAAAGGTCCAAATCTCTTCAAAAGTCTGCTGGCGATTCTGCTCATGTAAAGGAGCCAATGCACACCGCCAAGGATTTGGAAGAACCTGCACATCAGGAATTCAAAACTGGAGATACTGAAGATCAACCAGTTGATGAGACCCCTCAGCCTTCTGAGTGGTTTCTGAAACCCACTAGACTTCCATCTCCCGATAGTGATTGGAACAAGACTTTGTCTGCTGATCATGGACCAGTTTAACCTTGGTTAAGAAATCTGGCTTGGGAAGAAGGTCCTCGTGAATCATTTGATGAGCTAATGGATACTCCTTTAGACTTCTTAGCATTTATGATGAATCGGCTCAAAGTTGATACTTTAACACCTGAATTACTAGCCGGTCCAACATTTGAGCTGATGAAAGGCACATGCAAGAGTTTGGTCGAGCTAGAATATTTCTTTGAAGAAGTCTACAAGGCAACCACGGATCAACTGGATTGGAACAACCCTGAAGGACATCAATATCCTCATGATCTGCGAAAACCACTACCATAGATACCTAACTCTTGCGATCATCAAGTTATACCGTTTGATCACTTCATCAACAACGACCTTGCGTATCTATCTGGTGGTGTCTCAAGCCGAACATATGCAACTTCCGTTACGAAGATCAAGACTGCATATTATGGTCATATCAAATGGATTTAAGATTTGGTCCCTAACACAATGTGGAGTGAAGTGCCGGTCAACTACGACAAACATGCACCTTGGGGAATTTCTCATTGGGGACGCAAACGTCAACAATTCTATGGATTTGCTTCTAATAGGGAATCTGCTCATGATGTCTACTACAAATGTAGAATCATTGATGTCACAAAACTTCAGATTGTCGAATGGCATGGCTACAAACATTTGGATTGGATCACCGTTCGTAGAGATGATGACAAGCTATATACATTCAAGGAAGGAGACTTCAAGAGTCTTCGCCTTCAAGACATCGAAGATATATTGATTCTTCTTGCTTAAGGCAAGCTGATAAATCTCAATATTGAAGATCGTCTAGCTTTTGGTGTCTCTTTGAGGATGTTTACAAGAAGTATTGTCATCCAAAGGCGTGTTGAAGATCTTCAGTTAGGTGTCGAGAGTTACCAAAAGAAGCTCAACATCACAAAGCCGGATACGTACAGATCTGATCTCAAACGCAGGGATGCCTATACAGCATATTCCAATCCCAGAGGCTTCATCTATCAGAACAAAGACAAGAAGAACAAGTTGATGCGTATTGATGAACTCCACAAGTTTAGTGACGGTACACTCGATGATGTTCGGACTGCTCTTAATGATCGTCTGAAAGGGATTAGGATGGAATATCTACCACAGACAATATGGAGACAGAGTGATAGGGAACGAGCAAAAGCTATGATCCAGGCGATCGACAAACAGCTCAAGTCGAGGAGGATAATGAGAAGTTTGGAAAGATTTGTTGGTGGGAGACCGTACGGGGGTGACTTTCGGCTGCTGCAAAGGACCATATGATTTATCATATGATGTCCTCATCATAACAGGTCAAACCTTGTATGTAATAAATAACTTGTGACATTTGCATATATGTAGTGTAGACTTTATGGTAATAATAAGTAGTGCTTGGGTATAAAATTTTCAAGAATTTCTTAGTAAATTCAAAAAATTTCAAATTATTGTACTCAGCACTGTCTTATATACCCTTAAAATTTGAGGGGAGCATTAAAATGTTCCTGTTAGATATTATATAACATTTTGTCCCCGAACATTTAATCAATTGATATCCAAAATATCAAGGGATTAACATTTTGGATAAGGGGAGAAAATATGATTAAACTGAATCTAATAATATATTGAAATGTGATCAGATAAAATGGACTCAATGCACTCCATACTTAGCATGTACTATGATTACGGTGCACGTGTTAAAGGGGAGCTTTTAGTGATGGTGAAAAACTTTCAAAGTGTAAATCTTTTGATATTTATATCAAACACTCTAATTGAAATTTTCAATGATTTTGGTTTTGATTGAGATGGAATACCCAAAAGACCGACCATGTACTTAAATTTATGGAGTTATAAGGTGGTTAGGCATAGGTATTCAAATCCCATGATCCAGCCAGAACCGGGGGGATCTACCTAGGGATATCCACTAGATAGTGTAGAAGTCCTTAGGTATGATACAAAAGGAGAAAATGTGAGAATCGGGAATAATGCGGACTGAGATGGAGCTAACACTAGAATAAACCCAATAAGGTGTTAGTTATGAATTCTAAGTAAGCATTGAAGGGGTTGAAGAATGAAAAAGAAATGTAAGGATGAAGGGTGAAAAGAAATAAGCCCTCCATATACTTAGGCAAAAACCGGGTCAATACATAATCTGTCAGAAACACTAAGTTGTTGTCTGACATTGAAGACAGTCATGGACCCAGTGACGCTATGCACAACCCTCCCTAGCCACTCAAGGTCTCTCAATAGACTCTTGTTTCATTTCTCATGGAGATTACATGCATTTCTATCGGCTTTCTCATTATAAGTTAGTTGATATTGAAAAGGTGGCAGTCTGCTCCAGTCTCTGATCACTAAAATCAAAGTGCACTATTAAGTCTAGAGCCAAAAGAGATCATTCATAAATCTCATTAGGACACTTGTCAAAATTATGCTTGCTATCTCACACAATGTGAATAGCAAGAAATATACTAAGAGTCCTACGCATTATCCTTGTGATTTTGCCAGAACATCTGAGTGATATAATTTATAGTGAAGATAGAAATCCTACTTGAGCCAACATCAAACAAGCTCACGGTAGGTGACTTGTGCGATTCTATACGAATCAAACTCGTGACAACTGGAAAGAAACGATGGTGCGATTCTATAAGAATCAAACTTGTTCCAGGTTATGAATTGACGATTGATGATGAATTTTTGAAATGATTAACACTCTCGATGTGTCACAAAATCACTTTAGTAAGTGACACGTCGATTGATTTTCAAATCGATTTTTCTATTTCAATCGGTAAGATAGTAACTCACTGGTTCACTCTTATCGTGATGTCTACTTTGAGACGTTCCGATAATGAGAACATGCTGAGTTTGATGAATCTAATGAAAATATGTTAGAAAGATTCTATACTTCAGCTGGAAATCCTGTCAAGGAGATTCTTCTTAAATTGAATCTACCTGATCACAAGTCGATCCTCACGGATTCGAAGGTTACTCTAACCAAACACGGGCGAATGACAAAGCCATATTCGTCCCTCCGCTTTATTGCTAACTGTTTTAGTGCAGGATACATAAAGATGGAGGTGAAGGTACCTGATTCTAGCTGACTCACATATTCATAGCTACATGCTCATATCAGACCAACAAACATAAAGACATCATGAAATCTCAAGTACATGTTTCAAGACTTCCGCTACTTTAATACCATATGTCTTTCTTGAAGTGACGAAGTATTAAAGTCAAAGAATTTCAAAGAAGTTTCCATTACTCTGATACTGAACGTCTTTCTCGAAGTGGCAAAGTGTTAAAGTTAAATAATTTCAAGAAAGATGGATCATTAAAGCTTTTCAAGTCAACAAATCATGAACGGTATGAGCATGTCGGTCCAGAAGTCACAAGTTCACAAGATGGCAAAGTTAACAAGATGGCGAAACGAGATTATGCTTAGTTAATGATCTCAAGGTGTTCAAGATCACATTCAAGACAAGCTAAGGAACAAGCTCAAGACCTAAAGTCTATGATCACTACATCAAATCACAAGTTAATGATTAAAGTTAAACGAGCTCAAGACTAAAGATAAAGCATTGTATGCTAAGTTTAAGTTTTTATAAAATGGAGCGACCTCCCTTAGGGGGAGATTGTTAGGAATACGAAATTCATAGGAAAGTGTCGGCCACTTCTATAGATAACTGTCGTTAGCTCGTTAAGTAATTTTTGGAAACTTACATAGTTAGTTAGACCAAGGCCCATGGATTAGTCCATTAAGCCAAGGCCCATCCACCCTTGTAAGTATAAATACACCTCTCCATGCCTTGGAGAGGTAGTTGGTTGGTTGTATGTCTCATTTTTCACTTAATGCATTTCATGTTTTCTACTTTCTCTCACTAGAAAAATACATCCTTCCTCCCACTTTCTCTCTCAAGTTCTTGGTTCATAGATCAAAGATTACTTGTATTTTACACCTTATCTTTAGTAGATGTAATATGCATCACTTTTTCTACACCTTCCACAACTGCTGTTTTTGGCAAGGTTGCACCATTCTCTATGACTTCCCACAGTGCATAGTCTATTAACTGGATGTATTGTTCAATCCTAATCCTCCATAACTCAAATTTACCCAGTTTGAGCATGGGAACTTTGGATGCATCCACCATGTGTGTAGAATCTTGATCCATATCTTCTAAAAAAGTTTCTCAAAGCAACAAGCTCTGATACCACTTGTTGATCCCACTTCAATAGAACGAATTCCTTAAGCTTGTATAAGGATTAGTTATATTAGATAAATTTAACACAACTATAGTAGAAACTTTGTTTGAATGTATTAAAGATTATGTGGAATCTAATCTTTAATATTATGAAGAACTATTAATGAAACAATAATTATATGAACATATAATTCAACAAACAAAAGCTCCAATATTATTAATAATACGAATACTCTCAAAGTATTAGGATTACAAAGACCTTGAAGCTATGATAATTCTATGAATGAATCGTATCAAACTCTATGCCCTAAAACCTCCTTTTATACACCAAGGAGTCCTAAACGGCTTAAAAGACTTAAGAATATCAAATCTTTTAAACAAATAAGTTATACATATCTTTTACACAAATAACTCATATAAATCACATAAGCAGTACTAACTAACTCAGCAGTACTAACTTCTTCACTAGCAGCATTAACTCCTTCAGCAGCATTAACTTTGTACTAACAGTAGTAACTTTTGTACTAGCAATAGTAACTACTTAGCAGTTTTTCTTCTAAGTCTCTGAGCAGCACTAATATGCACTAGCAGTAGTACCTTTACACTAGCAGTACTAACTGTGTACTAGCAGTAGTAAACACTTAGCATTTTTTTCTTTGAAGTTCTTGAGCAGTTTTAACACAACTGAGCAGCATTAACTCTGATATGAGCAACAATAATACTAGAAGCATTAAGAAGGCTTTTAATCCCAACACTAGTTTTTCTATATATTTGTGCAAATAACTTTTAACACCAGTCATATGCCTTGAGCATCCACTGTCCAGGTACCAGATGGGCTTCCTGATGTCACACTACACAAATACGTTCAAATGGTTAGTTTTTCTTAGAAACCCACCATTTAGTGAGAGTCTTGGATCTATTAGCATTTGATGATTTAGCTTTAGTTGATTTTAGAGCTTCAGCCTTTTTGGCTTGAAGTGCTTCACTTATTTTGAACCATTCAATGTCATAGTGATCAGTTGTGGTATGATTTGGACTACCACAAGCTTCACATCTTTTGAAAGCATGTTGAGGATTTCTTGGATTGATCTCTCTCTCTTTAGAGAGATAATCCTGTTATGACCATTTGTGACATGATCATAACTTCCACATAAGTTACATATGGGATAGTATAAACATTCATTGGATAAATGATCTATACCACCAGAGTGAATGCAAGGTGGAAAGAAGCGTTTTGATGGTCTTGGGATGTTAGGTCTTGAAGACATTCTACCCAGGCTTTTGAGATGCTGAGACATGTTCATGGTGGACATATATTCAGCATGATCATAAGTTCTATGATCAGTTTTCTCACATCTTTTACAAAATAAAACTTTGTAACAATTTTCAGAAAGATGATTGTTTAAGCCACATAAATCACAAATCCTTTTGAATTGTGTTTTGTATTTGTTCTGAAGTGCATTTTATGAAATTTGTTATGATTGATTACTTTTGGGGTAAGATGACTGATTTTTGCTAACTTGTAATTTTAGACTGTTAAGTTCTTTCATTACAATAGCTAGGGAAGGATCATCTTTGATTTTTACACTCTTTAGTTTACCAGCATGAGCTGAGTGAATTTTTGAAGCAGAAGAGCTTTTGTTACCCTTAGCAGGAGCTGAGGATGGTTCATTTATTATGACACATTTTAAAGCTTCAGTTATGAGTGTAATTGATTTGATAGTATTTGGTCCAGAAATAGGTTCAGCACCTTTCAACTTCTTTAGTGGGGAAAGAGGGGTGCTACAGACTGAAGATTCATCAGCTGAATCATAATCAGTCGCTGAAGAGTCAGTGAAGCCAACTGACGGATTAATTGTGTTTCTTAGTTACTCAGCTGGGAGTATTCTACCAGTATCATGATTTGGCAGAATAAAACCTTCAGCTTCAGACAACCATGGTCTTTCAACACCAGGTATGGTCACTTTTGTGTTGTCATCTGAAGATTTTACAAAGACTATGTCTTTTAGCCCTGAACTGGAGGGATCTTCAGTAAGTTGATCAACTCCTAGAATTTTCTTCTTTTGAGAAGGGATTTGTTCACTGATGCACTGATTTACTTTGTTAGAACTGTTAAGCCAAGTTTTAGTGATTTCTTTTAGCTCTTTCAGTTTAGATCTTAAGTTTTTATTCTCTTTGAGAATTTTAATGTTTACATGCTGCATGGTAAGAAAATCAAGTTTAGCTTGTTTTAATACTAAAAATTGCTCTTTGCATGTATTCAGTTCATGAACAAAATCTCTAAGTTTTGACAAAAGATTGCTTCTTTGTTCTTTAACATAATTTAGATCAATACACAAATAATCTAGACAGACTTTTCTATCATTATTATCTTCTATTTTAAGAAGAGTGTGTACCTTTCTCATAAAGATTTTTACCCATTCACCATTTTTGGCACTTTCTTTGCTGACAGCACCATTTTCTTTAGCTAGTGCCATAAGAACCTTCACTTCCACCATTTCATTGTTGTCAGATGACACTTCTTCATCTCATTCATAGGCTTCAGCAATAAGCCCTTTGTTCTTTACCATAGGAGTTTTAGAGGCTGAAGCACTAGAACTTAGGAGAGATAGTATAGCTTTGACTTTGTTGTATTTGGCTTCAAAGTCTTTGGTAGGTCTAAGTTTAGGTTTGTGCTGAGGGGAACTTAAGGGTTTTGTTTGAAAAGGTAACTGAGATGTGGAAACTAAGGTTTTTGACTAGCAGTCTCTTACAAAGTGACCTTTCTTGCCACATTTGTGACATTAAGTTTGGTCAGTTGCCTTTGTACTACTGAATCTTTGAGTACCTTTCTTAAAGAATCTTTTAGATTTGGCTAAAAGAGCTCTTGCTTGGTATTCTTCCTCAAGATCATTCAGATATTCCTGACTGCTTCTTGTATCCTCTTCATCATCAGGACTATCTTGAAAGTCCTGGACAATAGATGAAGAGAATAAGGCAATTGAAAAAGGTATTGCAGAGACTAGATTTGTTCTTTTCAGTCTCATAAATACTGTCTATGAGGTTTTCTTCATATTTGAGTTTACCAAATAGAGAAGCAATCTCAGAATCTTTCACATGATTTGTTTTTCTAAGACTTTGGCAGAAGCTTAGCCACTTCTTTGGTAACCTATTTATAAGACCAGTATTTATTTCAAGCTTTTAAAGTTTGATGCCATCATTTACTAACTCATTTATTAAAGCTTTGTATCTGGTAAAAGTTTGTGTTAGAGATTCACCTTCTTTGAATTTGAAGGTGTTATAGCACAATTTCAGGTCCATGACCCTACTTTCTTTCACATCAGAGGGGACCTCATGATACAATATCAGGTCATCCTATGGTGATTTAGATGTTAAATAGTTTATGACAGAGTTCATTTGGTCATCTGGAAGAACAGACATGATGAGACTTTTGAGTCGCTGATCTAAGTTAGCAGCCTTTCTCTCATATCCAGTCCATTAATTTTCTGGCTTCCTTGACCAGCTGTCATGGGGATAAAAGGACCGTTTTGATGATATTTTCAAATTGAGGTTCAATACCTATTTTGTGGCACTATGAATCTTTTTTCCAATTCGAGTGAAAATTTTCTACCTCTAGTACAGGAGCTGCATTTAAATGGCCACCCTTGTATTCAAGAGTCTGTGGTACTTCTACTACTGCCATTTAAGATGGATCTTGATTTTAAAAATCTTTGAGCCTTTGTATATCCTTTTAAAGGGATTTTATAAACCAGAAGGCTCTGATACCACTTGTTGGTCCCTTGGAATCTGATATAAGGTTTATCAACTTTAAACTAATCAGATTTCATAGCAAAAAAATGAGTTTTAAACAAATATATATAAACAATATAAAGAACAAGTTTAAAACACACAGAAGTACTTTTCAACGTATAGACTTTTATTAGAATCAAATAAAGAATCTATGACACACCTTGCTTGCGGAATAGCAAGGTGGTTGAATGAAAATTGAGGTGTTATCTCCTTCGAACTTATTCTCTAACCAAAGTTATGAGAATAAGAAAACAAACTTGTTATGACCAAACTGAAGCTTCAGCTTTCAGTGGTACGAGTCAGTTTGTTTGAGAGATAAATGATCTCTTCAATGTGGATCACATTAATTGGAAGAGATAACATTTACTCTGTGAATCTCTTTCCTTTTATATGCAAAGGGATTAGGGTTTACAAGTTTAAACTAGCTACGTGGCAAGCATTAAATGGGTGGTTGAGCTACCATTTAATGCACGTTTTCTTTTTAGTACTAGGTACAGTCCTTGAAGGAAAGTTGTTGTACTTTTATGTTTAAATATACTGAAAGACTAAAGGGCTCAGGTGCTAAACCTAACAGAAACACAACTGACCACTCAGTTGTTGTCTCTAACTCTTCAGCAACTGATTATGATTTAGCTGATGAATCTTTGGTCTGTAGCACCCACTTCCTTCATTGGAGAAGCTGACTGGTACTGAACATGTTTATGGACCAAAGACTATCAAATCAATTTTGAAGTCAAAATCCACATTCAAAGCTGAACTTTAAAAGGTATCACAATAAATAAGCCTTCCTCAGCTCCTGCTAGAGGCAACAAAAGTTCTTCAGTTTCTAAAACTAACTCAGCTCCTGCTGGTAAGTTAAAAAATGTAAAAATAGATGATCCTCCCTTAGCTATTGTAATGAAAGAACTAAATGAACTAAAATTACAAATTAGCAAGAATAAATCATCTTACTTCAGAAACAAGAAATCTTAATAGGTTCCTCCCAATGCACTTAAAACAAATACAAAACTTAATTCAAAATGAATTGTGAATTGTATGGACAAAACAATCATCTCTCTGAGAATTATTATGAAGTCTTGTTTTGTAAAAAGTGCAAAAGAACAAATTACAGAACATGTGATCATACTGAATTTATGTCTTTTATGAATATAAATCAGTATCATACTAATCAAGGTGAATCTTCCTCAAGATCCAGACATGCAAGGCCAGCCATACCTTTTCCTTCCTGCATACATTATGGATATAATGATCACAAATCTAATGATTATGTATACTATCCCATATATGAAATATATGAAAGCTATGATCATGATACTTATGGTCATAACAGGATTAATTCTCTGAGAAGAAGAATCAAAACTAGAAACCCTCAACATGTAACAAAGAACTGTGATACATGTGGTAGCAATGTTCATACCACATTTGATCACAATGACATTGAGTGGTTCAGGAAAAGAGAAGCTCTTCAAGCTAAGAAAGTTGAGTATTTTAAAGCAAGTAAGACCGAATCATCAAGTGCTCTAAGATCAAAGACTCTCACTAAAAGGTGGGTTTCTAAACAAAACTAATCATCCTAACCCTATTTTGTGGTGGCTGCTCGTGCGGCCAATTGCTGGGGCACGCGCCTCCCAAAGACCCCGGGGCTACCGGAGGCCGCGGGGCACAGGGTCCCAGCCTGTGGCGAACTAGAGCCTGGGGCTGGGCCCCCCGGGGGACGGACAGGGATTGGCCCGAAGGCTGGATCCTAAATCCACACTGGTGGCGCGGGTATGGCCAAAGCGCCGTGGAACGCTGTGAGGGACGGCGCTATATATATATTAAAAACGGGAGGCCGCAACGGACCCCCCCCCCCCCCCCCCCCACCCCCCCCCCCCCCCCCCCCCCCCCCCCCCCCCCCCCCCCCCCCCCCCCCCCCCGGACACTCTCCCCCCCAGTTTTTTTTCCCAGACCCCCCCGCGGGCTGGGGATCCACGGACCTGCTCGGCGGGATCCCCACCCCCCACGGCGCGCAATATAGCCCCTGTGGAGGGGGGATACCACCCCATCAGGCGGGGGGGGCCCCCCCCTAAATGTGACACCGATAAGCGTGGTAAGCGGCTAAGCCCCCCCCCCCCCCCCCCCCCCGCCAGCGAGGGTGGGGCCTGCCCCCCCCCCGGGATGCAGCATTCCGGTGGATATCCTCGCCGGGCCCCAACTAAAGCCAGATTGGCCTCAGCAAGGCGCACTGAGCCTAGGGCGTCGAGCAAGCGAAACCGGGGGGCCCCACATGAGGGTGATGGGGATGGGATGCTCTTCCTCCATAGGGCGGGCATGAGATCTACCCCCCGACGGCCCCCCCATCTGGAGGTACAGGGCGTGCATGGCCCCCCCCCCAGGGGGGTAGGGCGAACGCCTCGCAGGCGCGCAGCGCATAACGGGGGGGCAACGTTGAAGGCCTGGGGCAGCCCCCCTGTGGGTGTGAACACACCGGGCGGCCGAAGGGGCGCCGGGAGTAGGGATGCAACAAGTTTAAGACTTCGCAAGTTTTGGGCATATGCCGTCACGGTGGGCGCGGGGCTGGAGGGACTCCGGTTAGGGGAAGCACCTAAGCGGAGACATTAAGCTTAGCGGAAGTGTTTTTGGGGCGGCCGCCCCCCCCCTGGTTGACGGTGGGACAGAGGGTGACTATTCCGATTTTACCCCCCCCCCCCCCCCGGACTTGCATAGGGAGGAGCGCCAGCGGCCACGGGAAACTGTGGATACATGTGGTAGCAATGTTCATACCACATTTGATCACAATGACATTGAGTGGTTCAGGAAAAGAGAAGCTCTTCAAGCTAAGAAAGTTGAGTATTTTAAAGCAAGTAAGACCGAATCATCAAGTGCTCTAAGATCAAAGACTCTCACTAAAAGGTGGGTTTCTAAACAAAACTAATCATCCTAACCCTATTGTGTGTAGTGTAACATCGGGAAATCTTTATTACGTTTGAACAAATGTTGTTCAAAACATACATTACCTGCATAAATATGGGATGTACCATGACCTGAAGGAATGTATGGAAATCACTACACATACGTCACTAAAGTTATGGTTATGGTATAGTTTTCAAAAAGGGAGGAAAAGTAAATATTCCACAACATGAACACTGAAATGCTTTTAACAACTGAGAAATCTTCATAAAACCTTATGAAAAATCCACTGTTACTAATGCAGAAATCTCACCTGACCGATATCGTCAAAATGATCAAATTGATCATAATGATAAAAAATGATCATCCATTTCAATCTAATGAACTCATTAATGATGATCAAATTGAACAAAAAACACACCAATGAAAAAAAAATCATTGATAACCTCACAAAACTAAAGGTGTACAGATTTCTGAACTCTCATCCTCTCCAAATAGAAGATACTTCAGCACATGATATAATTCCAATTCTTTTCAAAAAAGGGGAAAGAACCTGGCATTGTAATCATAAGGCATAAATCATGATAAAATCCTGCTCTAGTTGCAAGACTTAAAGCAATCAGGATCTTTCTTGCCTTACCACATACATATACTTCATAGGATGTTAGTAATACATTCCTCAATGGTAAACTAAAAGAAGTATATGTTAAACAACCTCTAGGTTTTAAGAGAGAGTGAATTCATCAACCATGTCTGCAAAATTAGATAAAGCCCTTTATCAACTTATATAGGTTTCAAAAGCATGGTATGAAACTCTTTCAACCTATCTCACTGAACACATCTTTGTAAGAGGTATGATAGACAACACTGTTTATCTACAAAACTCAAGCAAATGTGATTTTAGTACAAATTCGTGTTGATAATATTATCCTTGAGTCCACCATCATAAAAGTGTGCAAACAGTTTAAGAAACTGATAACTTAAAGATATGAAATAAGCATGATAGGTGTCCTCACCTACGTCCTCAAATTTTAGATAAAACAATCTGAAAGAAACATTTCAATCAACAAAGAAAGAGATGTCAATGATCTGCTGAGAATGTATGATAAAATTGGTTCATCAGTGAATACTCCAATTATGTCCCCTAACATGTTAGGATCTGATCTCAATGACAAAGCTGTAAATGAGTCTCGGTATAGAGGTATGATTGGACCACTAATGAACCTAACTACAAGCAGACCTAACATTCAATTCTCAACTGATCTCTATGCAAAACATCAAGCAAACAAAGAATCCCACCTTAATTCTTAACTGATCTTTATGTTGAGAATTTTCAGGTACCTAAATGGTACTCCCAGTCTTGGTATTCAGTATTCAAAACGTTCAGGTCTTGACCTAAAAGGATATAGAGACTATGACTATGCTGAATGCAACATGGACAGTAAAAGCACTTCAAATGCTTGTCAGTTGCTTGAAGGCAAGCTTGTTTGCTGAAGTGCAAATAAGCAGCAATCTGTAGCTATGTTCTCAAATGAAGCTGAAGATATCTCTGCTGTTGGATGTTATGCCATCATACTATAGATAAAGAGTCAACTCACTGACTATGATATCATATATGAAAAGTTACCCATAACAATCCAATTCTGCACTAAAAAAACAAAGCTCATTGATGTCAGATCAAGAATCATACTCTCAAACGGGACATTGAATTTATTTCATTGCCACTCAATATCAACTTGCTGATATCTTCACCAAGCCTCTGGATGAGCCAACTTTCAAAAGATTAATTGTTGAACTAGGTATGCTGAACATTGATTCAAAACCTGAAGCTTCAGTACTAACTTAAGAAAACTGAACCTTCAGCGCTTTCATCTAAAACTGAACAAATTTTCATATATTAAGCGCCAGTTCAATTTTTGCATACAAACTTTAACTTGTTTAAGATCAATCACATATGTCTCATTCATGAATTTGCATGAGCATGTGTGATTTTGTCGCCTTCTCTAAAGCCAAAATATTGGTCAAGTCAAGAACTGAACAAAACTGATTCATTTTCTTCAGGTTTAGTTTGTAAAATGATTTTATCAAACTCTTTAGCTTTCTCTCAAGTGAAGTAACTGAGCAATCACATATGTCTCATTCATGGATTTGCATGAGCATTTGGGGTTTTGTCGCCTTCGCTGGAAGATTGATGATGATGAAGATTACAATAATTTATTCAGCATAACATAACACCAAACCTGAACCTAGTTCAGCTTTTTCAAACATCAATCTCAAGGTCAATTTTAAAACAAATGTGATCCTCAAAAGTAATATTTTTTATTAAAATAATTTCTTTTTCAAAGAAGTTGTTTAATTAAAATATATGAATATAGGACATCCAAAAGTTAGAATGACCTCATCATCTTTCTCTCACCTACTTTTTCAGTGAATAGACGGATGTTCACTGTTCTAGGTGTCAGATACATGCTTTGCTGACTTTCATTTAATACAAAGTTTAGCACACATGTTGAAAACAAACCCTAAACATTTCCTATAACTTCATAAACCCTAGATTTCTTTTCACCAACTCATAACTTCCAAATGGCAGTTATTAAATTATCAAAGATAGAAGTGAAAATTTCTCAAATCATATAATCCACCACACGTATCACAACTCATTTTCTCATAAACATAGATCAAACTCACCAAAAACACACACACAATCCAAAACAAATCAAATCATCAAAACCCTAATCATATCAAATGGCAAACCAAGAACAAAATCCTCCAAAACAAGAACAACCCTTTATTGCTGCTAAACAAATAGGCTTCAACCTTAAAGATATCATCCTTAACACAAACAATGAGGTTTCTCTTCTATACCCAGAACACAATATCAAAGATCACTTCAGATGTGTTTCTGATTTCATTTCCAAATGTTGTCTTAGAAAACCATTCACCAGATCTCCAAACATGTATAAGGAATACCTAGCTGAGTTTTGGTACTCAGCTAAAACTCTTGAAAACTCTAAGGTTTTCTTCTCAATCCCTACTGGTGGTATATATGGCAAAGTAGGGGTAAACACATTTAGGAATGTCATTGGTGCACATTACCTTCCTCACTCTAGCGAATATGTTGCACCACCTTTCATTGACATAGTGAGACCATGATTTAAAACAATTGGGTATGGGGAAGTTGTTCCTGCCAAAAGGACTCTTAAAAAAGTCTTCTTCCTCCTAGGTGGAGGTTACAAATGGCACAAATCATCCAGTATTTAGGAGATAAAATTGGGGGCTTTGATCAGCTCACCAATAAGATGCCATTATACTGTATAGTCTAGCAAATGGGATCAACATTCACTATGCTAGTATCTTTTGGGAAGACATCATCATCAAACTAAACAAGAAACATAGGGAAAAGGTTGTACCATACACTAGATTTCTATCCCTGTTGATGATGCACAAGATGAAGGAAGGCTATGGAGATGGAGAACTCACACTCTACCCCACTCAAGTCTTTAGTGTCAACAATTGGGCACTGAAGCCCAACCAACCTGAAGAACCTCCCTTCACAACCCACATGTTGGCTATATGCTCTGCATATAAGCCAGTGGCGTTTAAAGCTCCCAAACCCTCTTCAAATGTTGAGAGGGTTCCCCAAGGCACAAAGCCTGGAGCTAAACCTGGACACAAGAAACATTCAACTTCTTTAAAACAACCCTCTGTGTCCAACAAAGAGGAAACAAAAGGTGGGTACTCTAAAGCACCCATCGGTTTCAAAATTGGCCATTCTAAGAAAAGAAAAGAGTCTAGCTCGGCCATGGACTCAAACCCAAGCCAACCTCCAGTTTCTACACCTGTGGATACTGGAATGCATAAAGAGGACCAGCAAGCAACTAGTGGCCCAACCTTTTTAGGGGTCACCAGTGAAGCAAGAGCCAACCCTTAGCTCAGTAGTGGTATGTCAACATTTAATATAAATGAACCTATTTATTTAGCATCTTTCATTATTCACTTTGAGTCTGCATCAGGAAATGATGCTTCAGCAGCTTCTATAACTGAAGCTAATCCTGGAAATTTTGCTCCTAGGGATTTTGTACCTCAACAACAGGGTATGAATAAAGGAACCAAAAACACTTCATATGATTACTTATTTGCAGGTACTGAGCCATATGTTCTTGCAGACCAAACCAAATCTATTAATGAAGGGTTAGAAACTGTCCTTACTCAACCTATAACAGGAAAAGAGGCCAGCTCAGTTTCTAGATAAATTAAGGAAGAAACCTCCACCATAATCAAGTTGGAAGATCTTGCAAAGCTGGTGTCACATGTGCAACCTAGCTTCAAAGACCTGGACTCACCTGAAGAAGATCATGTCATTGTTTTGGATGATAGTGATGAAGATGAGGATGATGAAGTTCATGCTACTAAAAATGTTGAAACTAAAGATACTTTAGTTACTAAATCCTTATCTCCTATGTCTTCTTAAATTCAAGAGCTTACCAACCAAGTCCTCATTCTTCAGTCTCAAAAGCACAAACTGGAACTTGAGAAGAACAAAGCTGAAGCTAAAGTTGATCTCCTTAAAGCTCAACCCTCCTTTCCCAATGTGGAACAACTCAAAGAGCTGCTGGTAAAGTCCTTAAAAACTAAATTCTCAAATATTATATCTGCTCATGACTTTAGCAGCTCACTACCAACTGAGCTGAAGGACCTTCCCTCCAAGCTTAATAAACTAACTGGAGAAGTAAAAGGGTTAAAGAAAAAAGTTCATGAATTAGAGATTGAGCTACCAGGAGATTTGAAAGAAATTCCCACCAAGCTGGATGACTTTACAAAAAATGTCACTAGTCTTACATCTCAAGTCGCTGAACTGAAGACTCTTCAATGGGAACTTCCAGCAGAATTTCTTTCACTACCAGCACAGGTTGCATCAGTTCAAGCTAAGCTAAAAACCCTGGATGCTCTTCCAAGCCTCTTACTAACTGTCACACAAGCTTTGAACAAGTTTGCTCAGGTTTTAAATTTTGCCTCATCAAAAGCTGGAGATCAAAGTGTTCTTTTAGTAGGCCAAGCTGACACTATGCCTGCTGAGGGGGAAAAGAACACAAACCAAGCAACCATCTCCTAGCTTTTTCAAAGAAAAGCTGAAAAGAATGCTAAAAAATAAAACCCGAACAACCAACAACCAAAACCAACAACACCACCTGCTACAACCATCATTCCTCCTGTCATCACAACCACAACAACTTAAATGCAATCTCCTCCTTAATATCCACAAAAAGGCTCCTCTCAACCTGAGGGGGAGCATATCAAGAAAGACAAGGGCAAAAAGGCCATGTCCTTAAAGGATGCTGAAGAAGTGAGTACAAAAAGTGAGTCTGATGATGAAACAACACATGTGCATGGTTTCATGGTTAAATCCTCTAAGAAAAAGGAATTGAAAAAGTTTGACTTTGTTACTAAAAGTGGAGAACATGTCCATTTAACTAAATAACAAATCAGTGCACAAAAGAAAATAGAGGAAGAGGCCAAAGCTGAAGTTGCCAGACGTGAAGGTGAAATAAGGAAAGAAGAGCTGATTGATCTTTTTGGTCCTGAAGTGGTGAACAAGTACTATAATGACAAATTACAGTATGACATATACTGTGATAAAATGCTAAACAAAAGAGCAAAATCAAGAACACCAACTGTGATATCTTGACCAAAAAGGGTCTAATTACCTTGAAAGTATACAAAGAGGATGATACAAGTGAAATCATTCCTGAGTTCAAAGCCAATGATTTACATATAGGTGAATAGAGAGAAGTTATTACAGCTTGCCCTAACAAAAAAGGTAAAGGGTAGACTTCCATTTACAAGCAAATACAAGAAAGAATAGTCTATCTTCGTACAACTAAAGCTGAACTGGGAATCGACTTAGGCAGACCTCTAAGTAAACATGATCCTTTGGATAGACTAAATGATCTTGCAAACAAGAAAAGAAAGCATGCTGATGACATTCATGACTTCTTCAGAGCTAACAAAAGGCTCAAGTCATCAGTTTAATATGAAGATCATCTAGGTGGTACTGTGCTTAATGAACCTGTCTTAGGTATGATTTTGTTTAAATCATATCACAGACAGGACTTTGTTACCATTGAAGACTTTAGAGATTTCTCAAACACCATGTTATATACTGTACAAGAAATCTTCTTCAGACTTCACCAAGGTCCAGGGCTTGATGATCATGCCAAGACCTTTAGTTCTCTCTTGCTTGCTAAAATTGATAAGAGAAATTTGAACCCACTCAAGCAGATGAGAGTCATTGAACAGCTAAGGCAATAGAATGCAATCTTTTGTAATAACTTTATCTTTTGAATTTGTATTGTAATGAAAGTTTGAATGAAAGGTTATCAGTTTATGTTGTTCAATTTATATTAGTTGTGTAAGAAGACGTTGTTTTGCTCACTTACAACTGATTTTAACTTAGGTTATTTGTATATTCAAATAAGGGGAGATTGTTGCGTTCAGTTCTTGAGCTCTTTAGTCTTTTAGTAGATTTAAACATAAAATCCCCTAAGTGTTTCTCAAACTGAAGTCTTTCAGTTTAAGTTGCTGAAGTTTCTTTAGCGTCAGCTCTTTAGGTACTTAGAAGATTAGGAAGTATCTTCACTTCAGTGTATGCAGCGGTACAGAAACTGAAGAAGGACTCTTGGAAAGAGCTTCAGTTCAGCTTGGTTGACAATTCTAAACTGAACGTTGTCTATCTCCTTAACAGAAGTTGAAACGTGTTGTTTCACTTCTAGAAGGTTTACAAGGCGGGAAAAAGATTGCTTTATGTCAAAAGGAATAAAGCAATCTCCTTGGGAAAGTAACTTCTAAAGTTGGTATAGAAGTACAACAACTTTCCTTAAAGGACTGTACCTAGTACTAGAAAGCAAATGTGCATTAAATGGTAGCTCAACCACACATTTAATGCTTGCCACGTAAACTAGGTTAAACTTGTATACCCTAATCCCTTTGCCTATAAAAGGAAAGGGATTCCAGAGTAAATGTCATCTTTTCCAATTAATGTTATACACATTGAAGAGTTCATTTATCTCTTAAACAAACTGAACGGTACTAGTGTACCTGAAGCTTGAGTTTAGTCATAAGTAGTTTGTTTTCTTACTCTCTTAACTTTGGTTAGAGTTTAAGTTCAAAGGAGATAACACTCCAATTGTCATTCAACCACCTTGATATTCCATAAGCAAGGTGTGTCATAGATTCTTTATTTGATTCTAATAAGAACCTATACGTTGAAAAGTACTTATGTGTGTTTTAAACTTGTTCTCTATATTCTTCATATATTTGTTTAAAACTTACTTCGTTGTCATGGAATTTGATTAGTTTAATTTGATAAACCTTATATCAGATTCTAAGGGACCAACAACGTTTCTTTCTGAGATTTCACAAATTTTATTTCCTTTAGTTGATGCTTCACATGAGTTAAACCCTAAACTTATTTATCACTAGAGGGTTTTTGATTGCTTAACTTTTCATTTAAGCACTGTGTGCTCTTTTTAAATTTTGTTAGCTTAAGAGCTTATTCTTTAAGTTTTTCGTTGTTGATCTCAAGTAATTGAGAAAATTGTACATTCGAGATTAACTTTCTTGTTTTTCTCGAGTGTAGACAATTTTAATTTTAATTCATTAAGTTCATTTTCAAGCTTTTTTTAGTAACTTTTAGTTGTTTATTCTTAGAAATATTTTTAAACTCGTCTTGCAAAGTTTATCATATTCATTATCTAAAGTAGAATCATCTATTGATGAATTTTCATACTAAAGTAAGAGGAATCGAAACATACCTCATTTGATGCTTGAGCCATAAGACATGTTTCATCTTTAGCCTTTTCATCATCTTCTTCACCACTATCACTCAAGAACTTCGATGTATGCAGATAGAGAGAGGTTTAATCTTTCGGTGTTTTGGACATTCACCAATACCACATCTAAAACATTTTTACTTCACCTTCCCCCCCCCCCCCCCCCTCCCTGCCCTCAACCGCTCTCCCCCCCCCCCCCCCCTCCTGCCCCCCGCCCCCCCACACCGCTTATTGGCCTTCTTGGGATGTCTTTTTGTCGCTTCCGTGGGTTGTTCTTTTCAACAAAACTACCTACATCCCCTCCTATCCTGGGGTAAGAACTTCTACGATGCTCTCCCTAAACCGCCATGACGTATTCTTCGTCTTCACTTTCAGAAGCCGAACACTCCTCATCACTAGATTTCTTCTTAGCCTTTAAAGTAAGAGATTTTCTTTCTCCTTTAGCTTTGACTATTTCGGAATCTTTCTTGATGATCATCTCATGGACTTTGAGATTACCAATGAGTTCATCAAGAGATAGTGATGTCAAGTCTTTCGACTATTCAATCGCCGTGACCTTTGCTCTTCATTTGGGATGTAGAGCCCTAAGAAACTTCCTAACATAATTCTTGCTAGAATAACCTTCATCAAGAGCTTTTAGAATAGTAATAATAGTCTTAAACCTAGCAAAAGTACTAACTATAGATTCGTCTTCAGAAATAACGAATTGTTCATACTGTTGTACTAAAAGGTCAATTTTGTTATCTTTGACTTGGTTATTACCTTGATGGGTGATTAACAAAGTTTTACAAATTCTTTTATTGTATTACACATGAAATTCTTTCATATTCTTTTCTTTGCAAAATATTATAAATAACCATTTTGGCTTCGTTATTTTTCGCAAGCCTCTTTTTAAGATCATCACTTTGTTTTTAAAAAGGGATAACCTCATCTAGTTTGGTTTTCGGATTTTATTAAATAGGTCGAAAATCACCGTTAGTAATAACATGCCAAAGATCAAGATCTTTTGATTTAACATATGTTTCGAATCTCTTTTTCCAATAAATAAAACTATCACTTTCAAAGAGTGGTGGTCTTTGCATGGATTGTCCTTCTAGATATTTGTCAAAATTCATAGATCGATCAAAGCTTTAAAATACAGTAAAATTTTAAAATCTTTAGTGACCTCGGCTTTTGATACCAATTGTGGAAACTAGAAGGGGATGGGGGGTTGAATAGTTTACAGTTTAATTGACATTTTAAACTTTTACTTCTAAAATTGTTAGATTCGAGTATATGTTCAATCAATCAACAATATGGACCAATGAATGAAACTATCTACTCGTAATATCTATACGAAATCTAAATGAGAAACACAAACAATATAAAGAGATAAGAGAAAGAACGATCAAACCAAGACACCAAGATTTATAGTGGTTCGGCTACGAAGCTCTTCTTCACCCTTCTCCACTCCCCGAGTATCTGACTCGATATTTCACTATGTCAACAAGCTCCCTTCAGGCGAAGAAACCCGTTTACACGTCGCTTACGTTATTTTCTCACACTAAGCTAAATGTCGAGTCTTGATCTTAGCTAGAACCAATCTACCACTTCACAAGCACTATACAATCACTAGATCTACACTATCAGATTTACACACTATCCGACTTACACAATCACACAAGATAATCAAAATAGAGTTTTGAATCTTAAAAGAAGAGAGGAGAAATCACTAGTCTATAACACTTCGTTTCTTGGCGAATACGAGTGTTCTTGTCTTGCACTTGATAGAAGAAGGAAGAAGATAGAATATGGGATTTGATCACTTGAAACAAGATTAAACTATGTTAGTGATCAAGATATTTAGTGAGAGAAAGAAAGTTTTTATAGAGAGAAAGGTGACTAAAAAAATCGTGCTAAGAGATATGTTTTTCTGCTGAGAATAGTGTAGTATTTATAGCCAGAAAATCTCAACGGTCAGCTGGTGGCGGTCCCGGCGGTCCCATATATATCTGGAGGCCACCTAGCCACTTAGTGGGCCGCCCCTAGACTGACGCTTTGATTTTTGTCCTTTTGTGGGGAAGGTTTATCATGGTGAGTTGTATTCAGTTTTAGGGGAAAATCTGAATTCAAATTTATGTTTTTAAATAAAACATTATTTTTATTTAACAAAACTGTTTTGTGTAATTTTTTAAAAATATAGTTTTGTAGAAATCTGATGGATTAAGAAGAAAAATTATTTTCTTGATCAGTAATTAAGTTTAATGATTTTTTTATCCATACCTTAAGTGATTTATGTCGAAATGGAAGTTTACGATTAATAACATGTAAACGTTTATTTTTATCGTGAATGTTTTTACATTTTGTCATCTTCAAAACATAGAGGAGTCGAAAAATATAAATAATATTTTTAAGCATTATTTGTATTAACGATTTTAAAAGCCCAAACCCCGATAAGCCCTAGTAAGCCCCTTCCTAAACATATCCTATGTCTTTTTTAATAATTTTACAATAATAAGCCCTCGCCTCAACTTATTTACCAATAAGTTTACAAAAGTACAAATTTCAATTTTGGCTTATAATATAAGCCTGAGCCCCAACCCAAACCTCAAACCCAACCCCAACTCATATCGCCAAACATACCTTATATGTTAGTCAAGACAAGAAATAATGGTATTTAAACAAAGTATCATAAATTTAAATGAATAATGACGAGAACAGAGATACTTACTATATGTGAAACGATTGCTATATGTGAAACCGATGGCGGACTTAGGTCTATGAGTAACTTCTCAAAAAGAATTTCGATGACATAGAGGACAAAAGAATCAAGATATGTAACAAATGAATTTGAGATCGGGTGTATTTGGGAGAGACTGGGATTTTTGACAAAAATATTTTACACTACGTGGCACAAATTAGTGTGTTCATGAGTTCGTTCAAAAATAAGATTAACTAAACATAATTTTGGATAGAATGTCTTAAAATATTTTTATAGTTCCATATAAAATGATTCATAACACAAAAACAATAATGAAATTAAAACATCATAACAACTAACAAGAAACTTGCTTAAAGATTCTTTTATGCCTTATTAAAGAAAAAATTTCAAACATATTTTATTTTAGAAAAAAGAGAAAATAATGGTCTTATTTCAATAATCCAATTTCAACTAAAGAGCCACTTCAACGACTTGGAGCATTTAGGCCGCATATTGGGCTTTCCAAATTTAACCGCAATTCCAAAACAATGAACAAGAAATCATGATATACCTTTATGTTTTGGTTAAATTTCAAACGGTTACATCATTAAGATTTCATGACAACAATATATTCATATAATCTGTGTGTTCAATGAAAGTGTTAAATGATTACTATTTTCAACATCATGATTTCGTGAAGAACCAAAATGGAACGGTTTAACTTGGGTTAGGTCGAGTTTTGAACATTGATTTATCACTTTCATGGCTCCATGGTCAGTTTAGACACAAGTATAACACCAACTCTGTTCTTTATGACTAATTCTGAAACCACTTGCAAGTTTCGTCGATATGTATGCTAATAGAAACAGTTTGTGTTTCTTTATTTTGTCATTGTTACATTCTTACATGGGATACCCATCAATCAATCACTTGAGGCATGAACCAACAAAACAAATTGGCAACTTAAAACACTAAAGAAAGAGGGCAAATTTGAAACGTACTCAATACCGAAAACATAGCATAGATTAATGATCATATATTCATCATATATACAGTTCTCTTTTCGATAACTAACTTCTCTTTACTAATCTTCACCCTACTTTAGATTTCTCTAGCTGACTGTTAGAATAATCCTTTTAATAATGTGGCCTTGACCATATAATGCCTTAACCATGTCTTAATGACATAATCTACCCTAACTGCAGTTTGACAAATATATGATGGAAATAACTATCATAAAAAACAATATCCTATGGATTGTGGGTTTACTGTATCTTGTCAAAAACTTATTATCTCAATAAAACACCATCAATTTGTGAGAAATCCCTCCATCAGATTATCGACATTACTACCGAAATCGACTAACCCTAATGATATGGCTTCATCATCTAATCCTAATTCTCAGTCGGTTCTATCATCAAGTAAGTATCTATTTGATAATCTTGTTATAATTACATGAGATTGATCCTGGATATGTTCAATTAATCCAACATGTGGCATCAAGAGCCTTTTAATCTCATGAATTATTATTGATTTAAAGATAATATCATGAACAGTATGCGTTTAAAATAAATGAAATTGTATAATACTGTTTGATATCGATTGTCATAAGAATCAGATATCTCTTTATTGATCAATTAGTATTTGCGTTAATCAATAAAGTAGTGCAATTTATTTATTTAATTCTGCAATGCTTTAACAATAGTGGTGTGTTAAAAGCATGACATCATCAAGTATTTGCTTTGGGAGGTGATTTGTACACATAATATTTTTGCCATCTATCATTAATGTACAACCGCTGATGCACATAGTACAACACACAAATGCATATTTAGTGGTGAATTGCAAAACAATGTGCGTACAAATCACTTCCCATTTGCTTTAAACAAAAATTTGATGTGTTTTCTTAATAATTCGTTGGTTTCTTTCCACGCCTGACTTCGTCAAATTCTATGTTAATGGAATAAAATATTGCCTGACTTCATGAAATTCAATAGTTAGGGCCCGTTTGGTATGAGGGGTGGACACTTAGATTTGGTTTTGGCTTCATTCAAAGTGTTTGGTTAAGGATGTGTGATAAGTTGGGCCACCAATAGCTCGTATATCTGGATTCTACAAAAGATGTCTAAAATGTTAGTGATGAAAGTATTGTACAAATGCAACGTGTAAGATTATAGGCCCAACAAAAATCATTTCTTTGTACCTAAAGCAGTTTTTTAATTTTAATTTGATATATAATTACTAAAACAATATATTATATATTTTATCACATATTTTCTCTCTCTTACATTAAATCCAAATCTAAATTCAAATCCAAATCTATATCCTAATCCTAAACCTGTCTACAAACCAAACGGACCCTAATTATTAAATCTTTGACTATTGTATGTTCAATAATTATATTTGTTCATGATCAGTAGTTGGCGAATTTATTCTAGATTCATAATTTGTTGAATTTGTTAATGTTAAATGGCAACTTTTATCTTAAACTAGATAATCATTCTAACGATTGGTTATTTAGATTAATATACGAGTTTATTCATGCCATATTATGTAATTGTTCATGTTACCACTCAATGAACCCAACGGTTATTTGTATAATAACTTGAACAATGAAATCCATTTAAGTATAATTAGCATATATGTTACGTTTCTGCCCAACGGTAATATGTGATATATGTGTCTGCTTAATCTAGTTTAAGATGTTTAACGGTTTAATTGTCAACTAAACCAACGTGAGGTTGATAATTGGCTACTACATCTTATATACCTATTATTTTAGTGTTCATGATATGTTTATCCTTATACTGATATGCAACCCTTTACATATATATCCCATTAATTCTTTTAGTTTTACCTGAGCATACATTTAATTTTCAATCTATGTCAGCATCTGCCTTAACTTCTAATACGGGTTACTTGTCCGGAATTGAACCCTTAACTGGTACTAACTTCTCCACATGGAGAGATCAAGTGAAACTTACTCTTGGAATAATGGACCTCGATCATGCGCTTCATATCGACTATCCCGCTGCACTTACTGCTGCTAGTACAGTAGATCAGAAACGTGCTTATGAACAGTGGGAGCGATCTAACCATATGTCGCTCATGATCATTAAGAACTCCATATCCGTTGCCATTCGAGGAGCCATTCCTGACTCCGAGAATGCAAAGGAGTACTTAAGCTCCATAGAAGAACAATTTAAAGGGACTTCAAAAGCCCATGAAAGTACTTTAATCCTCAAAATGTTGACTACCAAATATGACAGAGCTAGTGGTGTACGTGAGCACATTATGATGATGAGTGTTATGAAAAATAAACTAAATGGCATGGACATGGAAATCAGTTAAGGTTTCTTAGTTAATTTCATTATGACATCTCTCCCTATGCAATTTGGTCCTTTCAAGATCAATTATAATATGCAAAAGGAGAAATAGAAAATGAGCGAGTTGATTGCCATATTTATGCAAGAAGAAGAACGCCTCAAACTTGAAAAGGTCGATGTCGCTCATGTTGCTACCACTAACTCTAATAAGAGAAAGGGCTCATGGAAGGGCACAGGTTTAAGCGGAGATAATTCTACTCCAAATAAAGTCCAAAAAACGCGTACAAGTACTAGCTCATTCCAAGGCGGTCCAAAATGCAAGTTTTGCCATAAGAAAGGGCATACTCAAAAGGATTGTCTAAAATTTAAAGAATGGTTAGCAAAGAAAGGTATATTTGAATCTTTTATGATTAATATCAATGTCCCTATTAATTCATGGTGGATTGACTCTGGATCTATGGTATACATTGCTAATTCTTTACAAGGATTTCGTACAATCTGGAGATTGGAAAGAAACCAACAAACGGTTAAAGTTATAAATAGAATTGATTTGAACGTAGAAGCTATTGGGGCCCTTTCATTAATATTGGAGGGTGGCTTTTGTTTAAATCTTTATGGAACTTTTTATGTACCGAGCATGACTCGAAACTTAATATCTGTATCTAAACTAATTATTGATGACTTCATATTTACGTTTGGATACAATAAAGTATACATAAGTTTAAATTCCCGTGTTGTTGGTAATGGTTGTCTTGAGGAAACCTCTTTAAGTTATGTTTAGATAGTCATTTTTCAGAATCTTTATTATCATTTAACGTTAATGAGAATGCGAATCAAAATATGAGAAAACAAGACCCAAAAACCTCATCAATGTTATGGCACCAACGTTTAGACCATATCTCATGAGACAAAATGACTAGACTTGTGAAATATGAAGTTCTACCCCATCTTGATTTTTCAGATCTAAAAAAGTGTGTAGAATGCATAAAGGGAAAAATGACCAAAGAAAATAAGAAATGTGCCACATGAAGTACCAGATTATTAGAGCTAATCCATACCGACATATGTGGACATTTTCCTTTGGGCATTGGTGGTCATAAATCATTCATTACCTTCATTGACGATTACTTACGTTACATGTACTTGTTCTTAATTAATGAAAAGTCTGAATCACTCGAAATGTTTAAAACTTTTAAAGCGAAAGTTGAAAATCAGCTTCAATGTAAAATTAAAGTGATGAGATCGAATAGGAGAGGTGAATATTATGGTAGAAATACGAATGTTGGTCAAGCTCCTGGATCTTTTTTTGACTTTTGTAAAGATCATGGGATTATTAACCAATATACCATGCCCGATACCCCTCAGCAAAATAGTGTAGCTGAGAGGAGAAATCGCACCCTTATGGACATGGTTCGTAGTTTTTTTTGAACGGCTGAGACATGGTTCGTAGTATGTTAGCAAATTTAAACCTTCTTGAATTTCTTTAGACTGAGGCATTAAAAACGGCTATCCATATCCTTAACAGAGTTCCCTTTAAATCTGTTCCAAAAACACCATATGAATTTTGGACAGGAAGGAAACCCAACTTACGATATTTACGTGTTTGGGGATGTCCAGCCGAAGTTAAGTTATACAATCCTCAATCATGAAAACTGGACATAAAAACCACACTAGTACAAATTTGGGATTTCGTCACACATGCTATTTTTTGAACGACCGCACAGTCAGATATTTATGTGACTAAATGTACCAGAATAAAATAAATAGCCACACTTGAACTTATTTTGTGTGACCATTTCGGAATT
>BQNB010060209.1:0-32645 GCA_026074375.1 Tanacetum coccineum
TGTCTTTTGGCTTAGTTGGTATATGTTTGGTGAATGCCAAAACTTGTTTGACCATCTTGCTTGCCAATGTCACTCTCTTATGCATTACACCAGACTTCAATTTAAGTCTAAGGGTATGTTTGGCGAAATGACTGTTGCTGGAACTGGAGATGAAGCTGTAGATGGAGATGGTGATGGAGATTATGAAAAGAGATTATTTTTTATAAGCTACATGAAGTAGCATTTGATTTTAAGAGATTATGAAATATTATTTTTTTATAATCTCATATAAGTTCATTTGCCAAACAATGCTTATATTTTAAATAGCTTATTTTTTCAAAAAATAATCACAATCTCCTCATAATCTTTGTTGCCAAACATACCCTAAGTGCGAAGAAAAAAAACAAGTCGGGTTTTATAGGTATAACAAGTGTCAATAAGGTTTATATTTAATTTTCAGAATAAAATTGTTGTAGCTATGCATTCCAAAATAATAATCATAAAAATAAATTAATAGCACATGTGTTAAGTTTCGTCTGATAAAAAAAATGAACAAGCAAATAATATTAAGCATGATCAAGTGATCGAGTTTGTCTAGGTTGGGCGTAGTAAACCACTCAACTATGTGTTGAGGGCCATCCACGCCGCGTCTTCTTTGAGCCACCATCACCACTTAGATAAATTGAAGTTGGAGTCTTTAACATCAAAACTAAAAATTTCTCAAAACAATTACATATGCTTGTACTTTTAATATGTCATTAAAGACTCCAACTTCAATTTATATAGATTACAACAACTAGTGGGTCAATTTATATAAATCACAACAACAATTACTAATACTTCAAACTCTTTTATAAACAGCAACAAAAACTACCGCTATTATTATCATTATTATTATAATTAGTATTATAATTATAATTATTATTATTAAATTAATCGTAGTACTAAAAACATCACCAATGCACGGTCTGAGTATATGAACGAGATTAAATATAACATATATGTTACTGAGTATTCAATGAATTTGAATTTTGTAAAAATATATTAAATTAAAGTACTTAAACAATAAGATTGTTAAACATAAATAATCATATTTTCATACCAGCAAATATAGGAGAAATGTTATTATTAGTTATAGTCATTGTCTGAACCTAATTCGTGTTTAATAACCCATGCATACACGGGTTAAAAACTAAAAAACGTAAAATGATCAATAAGTTATGGTAATATCAAAAATATGTAGATGCAAATCAAATTTATTTAAAATGAAAGCACGACTTATAAGTATATACAAATCAAATTTATTTAAAATATTGGTTGTAATTATAGTCTGAACCCCGTGCGTGTAATCTGAGAGGTGCAAAACATTAAACAACGTCAAATTCTTATATGCAGGTATATTATACTAAAATTATAAAGCAAATATAATTCATGTGTGAACCCCATGCGTGTAATCTGAGAGGTACGAAACATTAAACAACGTCTTCTTATATGCTCGTATATTATACTAAAATTATAAAACAAATTTGATCAATGTGTAAATATCGTGCGTGCACGAGACTTTATAACTATTGTCTTAAATGTTTTTACTAATTTAGTATGTAGTTGGCTTTGAAGAGGTTTTATCTCAAATGATTGTTAGTTAATTCTTATGTGCACGTATATTATACTAAAATTATAAAGCAAATCTGATTCATGTGTGAACCCCATGCATGTAATCTGAGAGGTACGAAACATTAAACAACGTTAAATTCTTATATGCCCGTATATTATACTAAAATTATAAAACAAATTTGATCAATGTGTAAATATCGTGAGTGCACTATTGTCTTAAACAAATTTAGTCTGTCTTAATTTAGTCTGTAGTTGGCTTTGAAGAGGTTTTATCTCAAATGATTGTTAGTTAGTAATTCTTTTAACATGTTAATTAACTTATCATAACAACATGTATAACCAAATATTATATGATAAACAAATAATATCTTCATTATTTTTACTTTAACAAGACTATAGTTGTGCAATGGAGCCCCACAAATACATATAGCAATAGCAATAAGAAAAACAATTTGATTAAGGCACGTAATATCATCAAAATATGATCATAGATTAAGACATCATTATTGAACTTTTTCATAATTCACCCATTAGTGATTTTGAGATGATTGCAGTACATATACATATCTTCCCTTCTAATCAACTTAACTATCATACATATGCGTAAAGTATATATATGTGCACCTAACAGATAAAAAAACCATGCACATGCATCTAACTATTAGGGGGCACTATCATAAGTTAGTTACAACTAAACAAATTCATTAAGTGGTTTCAAATCGGACATGATTGATAAAACCTAATATTCAGACCAACCAGTGGCAGGTTTATAAGTAAGTTGGTCAACTCCAGTGTTCAAATAAGTGTTTAACTACTTGTCTTGATAGGTAGTAACGGTATTAAAAAGTTATTTTTCAATATATTGTACTCGTTCGTAATTTCATGAAAATATTTGAGTTAATTAAACATATTTCCTATTAGTGCAAATCGATAATTAAATTAGTTATAACAACTGTAGTTCAGTTGTTGTTGACATGCACCTCTAGCGTGGTGGACATCGCTCAGCATCACGGCATGCATGACCATATCGTCGGTACCAACGAAGCATAGCTCACGATGAAGAACATAAACTGGCCAAGAAAATGTTTACTCTCAAATCTCATCAATGTTAAGTGAAATTTTTCATATTTTAATTTAATGTATTTATACTTTATCAACACATAAAATAAATAAACAACATGTAAATAAAATACCAAAAAAGAAGTTAGATGAAAACAAAGGTCTCAACTTTTTTGTTTGTCGTAAAGAGAAATCCATTGAATGAACTTTTCTTATATTTGTACTAGTTGGTTTGGTTTGAAACATCTTAATCATCTTTTCAGCTAAACTTAGGCCACCATTGATCGAATGATGACAATACTGACTTTGGAATTTATTCATCTTAAAGCAATAGAATTTTAAGCTTTTGTTTAAGAAGAAATTAGTAACTTTTAACTTTTCATAATAATTTCATACTCAAAGTGGAAGATGTATGTATAATTATCGAAAGAGAAAAGATATAGTTGAAGATTTGGTAAGTTTAAACGTAGAAAATGGTTAACAAATCTTTATCAGGACCCTTTTTAACCAAACATTCTTTAACACACTTGTTATAAGACTTTTTAACGTAATCCTCGTCTAGGAAAACGCAGCTCGCAACATGCTATCTGAAAACGATAATTCTTAGATAAATTGCGATTTTTCGCGCTGTGTATAGACAGACACATTATTCAGATAATACAATTTATCTTTTGGTGCAAAAAAGAACATATTATCGTTATAAGATGGCTGCTAGATTGGCTATTGTTAGTGGATGATGTCTTTTTATTTGTAACATCATTTATCTTCTCTTGGGCCCTTTACTAGGTTGGGTTCTTATTTGTTCTTTAGCTCTTTTGGTTTTCATATATGGAAAATGATTAAGAGTGTGTGTCTCTTTTTAAAGAAATGCATTTTAACAATATTTTAATCTGACTTATTTAAACGTGGTCAGACATTTGAGTTATTAAAATTGTCTTTTTATGTCATTCAGAGGCGGTAAAAGGCAATCGGTGTTAAGAGCGTTTGTTTTTTTCTGATCATTAAGAGGCATAAATCTCTTATTGAACTAGATGTGAAGATGATTTATTAACACCTCTTAATGTTTTTATTTTATTTTTTGTTTTTATTTATTTTTTACATTGTTCGGATTTTTTTTTTGGTGTTTATTTTTGCATTTTTTTTTCTTTTTCTTGTTTCACTTTTGTATTAAAATTATTAAATAGAATCATTGTATATGTTTTGTTTGATAAAGAGTGCATAAGATGATATGTGACAATTCATATTTTGTTCAAGTTGAAGGGTTCGGTTTCATACTCATATATCTCAATTCTAACGCGACTCATTTAATTAATCGTTTTAAAAAGTTCAATTTAAAACTTGACACGTTTATTTTTGTCAAATAAACATGAGATTGCATGTTTTGTTTAAAATACTTTTAACTTTAAACTGATTATATTATAAAATTTGTTTTTTTTATATTTAGTAAAGTTTATTTTTTGTGCGAATGCATTCGTTTTATATTTAAATTGTAAAAAATATAGTTTAACACATCTAGAAACTTTTATCAAAACAAACAGTTTTATTTGATTCAGATTCAGATTTGTCAATCACTTATTCAGGTTACCAAATATTTAGATATGTGCGAATCAGATTTAGATTGAGTCTTAATAAACAAACAGCACCAATTCACATGCCTAATATTGTGCCTAAGCAATTTAATGTTTGACAAGTGAATTACACAATTTCTCGCTCATAACGTTTACCCTTGATTTTGTAAGTTAATGTTTGACAATGTGAACATTAACAACATTAAGAAAAATGTAAGTTTTACACGTTAACTAGAATTTGAAGGTAAAAGTAAGCACACCAGTGGCAATTTGAAAGCATCATAATTTTGTTACGTAGTCACAAAATCACTGGTGAATCTCCAGATTTCCAATCCATGTTCGTAATTCTATTTATGATTTTCCAATCTCATATCGGCAATATGTTGGGATTTTTTTTTGTGCAAAGTGAACTGATTATATTAATATAACAAATGATTACACAAATAGAACCACAAGAGCAGACATGCCTGCCCTTTGTATACAAACACTAAAAAACAGCTACTAAAACATAGAATTCCATAACTAATACCAAACTAAACCTCTATATAGAATCATCTGATGAGATATACATGTTCTTCTCTGATAACCCCTTTTTATCAAAGAAATGATTAGACAATGCATCTAACCATTTTTAGTTCACCTTGATGCACCAAAACACCATATTCTCACAACTCCATTTCCAAACTCTAACCGGAACAAAAACCATTCCTCCATCTCCCACAATGGCTTAAGACTGAACATAGCTGGCATCATTGTGAATAATATAGCCTCCATTCACCTTGCATAAGGGGCTCTTCCATTCTAGCTATATTTCCTGCAAATGTGTCAGTAGATAAAAGATGCAGGCATCACTAGGATAGAAACACTCACCCTTATGCAAATCCATCCTAACCTCCTTAGCAACAGCATGTATTTTGACATAAAGAAGGCAAGCCATACTTTATTCCAACCACCATGCCATGCTTACCAAGACCTATTACCCTTCAACAAAACTGGACACCTACTTTATGGTACATCTTCCTGTGCTAAAGTCCAAAATGCCCCTTAAAAGCAAAACTCAGACCCTTCCAAGGCCATTCTGAGCTACTTAGAAGAAACATAAGGACTCTACCGAGGAAAACTCCAAGATACAAGGTTCCAGAACTTGCAAAGGCCTTATCAAAACCATTTTGTTACATATTTAGTGATAAAAGATCAATCAAGCCCACCATCTCACAAGTTAGTCTTGAGAATTCTTTATTCCAAACACCCCCATATCAATGCAGACTTCCATTATTGAGTCATATTCATGCTGATATTCCATTCTTTACTGATTTCCTTTACAGCAGAAGAACTTCTTACTTTAAGACACATCAACTGCATTTTTATACTTTCCACAATTCCATTTAGAATATCTTGAGCATTCCTTTGTTCTTGAGTAAAAATCCTCTTGTTCCTTTCATTCCAAATGAAATATATCACAGTAGCAAAGACCATTCTATCCAATACACTTTTAATTGTACTGTTGCATCCCCCCTTTACAATTGTAGATGCCACCTTCTCCCATTCATTACTCCAATTCCTTCTTCCCACTTTATCTTTAACATTACTCCAAATGTCCTCAGAATAAGTACATTTAAAGAAAAGATGCTCATGAGAATCATTTTCTTTTTTACATAAGGGGCACAGGAGATTACTAGTCTTACACCAGACCATGATTCTATCTTGTGTAGCCAGCCTTCTATGCATAGCAAGCCATGCAATAAAGGCATGTCTGGGGTTGCATTGAGGATACCATATAACCTTATACCAACTAACTTCAGACTTGCAATCTTTGAACTTCTCCCAAACACTCCTTATAGAAAATTTCATACTTTTACCACTATTATCTTTCCAAATAATGCAATCATTTTCCCCTTCTTCCAGAATAGGCACCTTAATGTCATTGATCCAACTAAACTGAGCTTTCCAATCATTAGGCCAAGCCCATTCCCCATTTACTATCATATCAGCCACATTGTACTTCTCATCTAACATGGCTTCATATATTTTCCTGAAAGGAATCATCTCACACAATGGGCCTTCATTACACCACTTATCAAACCACATATTAGTGTTTCTACCATTCCTAATCTTCTTCCAAACACTATTTCTGATCATACTTCTAAGATTGAGAATTGCTTTCCATGTTCCACTATCAGAATCTTCAATATCAACTTCCCAAATGCTTTTATCTTTCAATTTAACTGTATTTACCCATTTCACCTACAAACTGTCTTTATTAACAATCACATTCCATAGATGCTTACACAATAAAGCCTCATTCCAAGGTCTAAGTCTTTTAATCCCCAGACCCCCTTGACTTTTTGGAGCACAAACTATTTTCCAAGCCACTTTTGTAGCTCCTCTCTTAAAATCTCCATGACACCAAAGGAATCCCTTTAAGGCTTTCTCAATATCTATCACAGTTGTTTTAGGAATAAGAAAAACAGAAGCCCAATATATATGCATAGAAGCAAGGACAGAAGCTATGAGTTGTAATCTGCCTGCATATGACAAGGCTTTGTTTTTCCAATCATTAACTTTCTGCTTAACTCTTTCCACCAACTGGTTGCATTCTGGATCACCAATATTCTTAGTGATTAAAGGGACCCCCATATACTTCATTGGAAGAGTTCCAACAGAAAATGGCATTACTTCAAGAATCCTATGTTTTTCACTTTCCTTTACATTACCAAAGAAAATAGTACTTTTGTTCATATTAAGAACCAACCCAGAAACCTTGCTAAACTCCATTAGACCTTCTTTTAAAACCTCCACAGAATTGTGATCACCATTACATAACATCAGTAAATCATCAGCAAAGCATAATTGGGTCAATTTAAGATCCTTACAGCCCTAGTGAAACTTGAAATTATCACTTTTGCTCACCATTCTTTGAATAATCAAGGTTAGAATCTCCATGACCAGAGTGAACAAGTATGGTAACATTGGGTCACCTTGCCTCAAACCTCTTCCACTTTTAAAATACCCATACCTTTCACCATTTACACAAACAGTAAATGCTGCGCTAGTGACACATGTCATAATCCAACCAATAATCTTCTCATGAAAACCAAAGTGAATCAGGATTTGCTTCAGGAAGTCCCAATTTACAGTGTCATAAGATTTTGCTATGTCAATCTTTAAAGCACACCTTTTTGGTCTATTTTTCCTGTTATATCCTTTCAAAAGTTCTTGAGTTATTCACAAGTTATCTTGGATGAGTCTTCCAGGAACAAAAGCACTTTGATTCATATTCACCAGCTTTTCCAAACACCCTTGGATCCTTTTAGTGATAATCTTGCTTATACATTTATAGATCACATTGCAACATGCAATGGGCCTATAATTTGAAACTTTTTTTGGCTGATGTATTTTAGGGATAAGAGTAATAAGGGTTGCATTTACCTCCCCTAATAGCATGTTAGATTTGAAAAATTCTTTAACTGCTCCACAGACATCCCCACCTATAATATCCCAGCTTTTTTTGAAAAACATACTTGTATAACCATCAGGACCAGGAGCCTTAGCATTCCCAATTCCAAAAATGGCATCCTTGATTTCTTCATTAGTAATGTCTCTTACCATCAAATCAGCTTCACTCTTTGTTAGCTTGTTTATAAACAACTCATCAGGGTTATTAATCTATACAACATCACCATTCTTTCCTAAGAATTTCTCAAAATGCTTCACAAATTGCTTTGCCATATTATTTCCTTCAAACCATTCTACTTTATCATCACAGACTCCCAAAATTCTGTTTTAATGTATTATACTCTTAATTACATTGTGAAAATACTTAGTGTTTCTGTCCCCTTCACTAAGCCATTTCACTTTGGCTTTTTGAGCAAGTAGCTTCTTGATTCGCTAGAATCTATATATACGTAATAATAAAATATATAATATGATGGAAAATTACCAAGTTACCCTTGAGGACAAAGGTAAAAAGGAAAATCTTCACAAATATATATAATATAATACGTATATAAACCGGGAAGTATGATTTCGGGGTCGTTATCCCCCAACGATTTGTGAAATTGAAACCACGTTTGATGTTCGGACAATGATTTGAATTGGAAACAAAGATTGATTTGATTATCTACTTCTACAATTTAAAATAAACGAATGATAACAATTAAGCACGAAAACAAATACGGGAAATCAAACTTTAACTAAAAACGCAAAACGAGAACCCTAAACGGCATTTAAAAACCCTAAATTTCTAAAATTAAATCTAAAATGAAATTTTCTTTTTAAATGGACTCTAATTGACTAAAAAGTAAGTTTAAAGAAAACTAGAACAAAAACGGATTTGAAATGGGCTTTAAAACACGAAAAATGAGAACGGGAACAAATCCCGTTCTTTAAAAATCGAAATTTTGCAAATTAGACCCTACGAAAGCAAAACTAATTTTCCTATAAACTTTATGATAAAAGAAAATTTTCTAAAAAAGATTTATATTTTTTTGATTATTTTTCTATTTTTTATGATTTTTTAAAGTTTTTAATAAAAATAAATGTTTAAAAATACTAAACTAATTATAAAAATTCTAGAAAAAATACAGAAAATAGCTTGAACTAATTAGATCCTAGGAAAAATAAGCTTGATATCACAGCTTAATGAATAAGCTGCGAAATAAGCTATAACAGCTTATAAGGCTTAAAGGTGAAAAACTAGTATAAAAGTTAAATGTTGTAAGAGTATAACGAAAAAGACCCCAGGGCGCAGTGGTAGTGAGTGTGGTGTGTGTGTTATAAAAGGGTTGAAAGTGTTGAGGTCGGGGGTTCGAGCCTTGCTCACCCCCGATTTCCACTTTCCCTTTTTTTTATTTTTGAAAACTTATAAAAGCAAAGTTATAAAGCTCCTAAAAATAAGCATTTTTAATAAAAGAAACTTTTTATGAAAAGCCCTAAATAAGCTAGAAAACAGCTGAAAAGTAAACAGTTACTACTTAACTCATTTTTTTTAGAATTTTTCTTAAACTAAATAAGCTAGCTAGTAAAACGAGTTTTCTAACATAACTTATTATTTTTAAGAATTTGTTTATTCGGTTTACAAAACTAATCTAAGCTATAATTATAAATAACTAAAGCTAAGACTAACAAAGATACTAATAAGCAAATCTAACCCTAAAGAACTAATTGAACAAGAAATAAGCACAATACAAAATAAGCCATAAGCAAATAATATCCAAAGTAAAGCACTTATTCAAAAACTCTAAAACCAAACAGTCCCTAAGGACACACCTTTGAGCTTAAATTTAGCTCTTAAATAAAACTTACAAGACAATTAACTCTTGACATTAGCTCTTGACATGATGCATACTCTTATTGGCCTAAATGCGATATAACAATATGCTTTTTGAAAGAGTTTTTTTAACAACAAGAGTTATAAAAAAAGCATTATGAAAACAGACCAGTTTACGGGTCATGGCATGATTTGAGTTTTTTTGGTTTTCAAAAAGACAAAAAGCCATTTTGCAGCTTAAATTCAAATTAGCAAATGAGATTAATTTAGAAAAGCAAATTGAAAAAGTTGATTAATGACCTAAGGACAGCTTAAACTATGAAATTCAAATCCTAAGAGTGACTAAAACCTACTGAAAATCAAACTATAAAATGACTATATGCCCTTATGAACTACTGATGCAGTAAGCAAACAAAAAGACCAAATCCTAACTTCTATCCAATGCAGTCCTAATAATACTCATTCTAACACTTTTTAAAACCACACTAAGAGCAACTAAGGCCAATTCACTTACTGAAGAAGATTAAACTTAATAATGCAAGATAGACTTAACAGATTTGAGCTTAGTTTAACTAGCTTATGAAAAATATGATTAACTCTAAACTAACTCATAAAACCTACTCTAGCAACCTTAGATTAGAGATTAAAATTAATATCCAAAGATCAATTGGCTACTAGCAGTTTTAACTTGTGGTTAAATCTGCTATGCCAAACACCCCTTTAACATTACTCATATCCATATTAGCTTATTAAAATGAAATTAAAAGCTCAAATACTAAATACCAGATAATAAGCAGCTTATGACCAACCTAATGAGCAATCCTAAGCAGACAAAAAGCCAAACTAATAAGCTATAAGCTAAACTATTATTTTTGGATTTTTAGTATTTTAAAAGACAAAATTAAGAAAACTAATATCTATGCTACTGAACTTAAAGACAGATTATCTAAACTACTTTGATAAGCATATTGAACAATAATAAGCACAAATAAGCAAACAATTAAGCAAAATAAGCTAAACTATACTAAGAAATTTAAGACAGGAAAGCTTAAATGAATACTTACTAGAACCTTAGCTAAACAAAGGTTATTAATGGCTCAATTGAGCAATCTACAAGCTCTGGCTTATTGTTAATAAGCCAGTATAAGTCCTTATGAGCTCTTCCAGGTTAAGCCCATCTTCCATAAGTCCAAAATCAAAATAGTAAGGGTTTTTAAGCTGATTTTAAAATTTCAGTAGATTAAGGCTTATTAGAGCTCAATTCCAAGCTTAGAGACTTGAAAGAGCTAGAAGGAGCTTATTGAGAGCTTTTGGAACAGTAGCACAAACATTTAAGAATATGAGAGCTTGATAATGAAAACAGCTTATGAAAACTTAAAATGAGAATTTTATTAATACTAAAAACGGGTTACAAAGTTTGATAAAAGGAAATTACAAAGGCTTGATAAGGAAAATTACATTTTAAACTAAAAATACATAAAGCTTTTTAACTAAAGAAAAATATGCAGAAAAAAAGATCATCATGTGAGAGTGAAGGAGTCCTTTTATAGCTGCCAGGAGAAGCTTCTAGGTGTCAAGTCCTTCACATGCTCCCTTGAATCTTGTCCCTCCATTTCTTTCAATGATTGGATCTCCATTGTGGTCCGTTAGATCAAATCTTAGCTCACACGGATTGCCATCATGGCAATCCGTGATGTGACACTCCTATGCTTCTTTCGTGAGTAGATGTAGTGTAAATAATCATTCCCCTTGTGATTCTTCACTATCCGCGTGACCTTCCTTTTGGCTTTCCACCAATGGGAGCGATTGGATGATGTATAACTCTGCCAAGGTGTACCTTTTCACTTGAATTGCTAAGCCACATAGCCAATTTGAATTACCCCTTTGATTTAAGCTAGATGTAAAACGGGGACGATGAGTGAATAGTAACAACAGAAATTCCCGCGTTATACTTTTTTATAAAAGGGTACGTTTGATTTCGTTGACCCGGGGTAATTGCTTGTTGACTTGGGCTTATTTATAAAGGAATTGGGCCACAGGATATGTTTGGGCTTGGGCTTGGATTTGTTATAAGGGGTTAACGGGTGTTAACTCTTATAATTATAAGAGTTAACACCGTTAGGGTTTATGGATTATTTTTGTAATTTAGTTAACTTTGAGGGACTGATTTGGGAATTTTTGATTTTGTCTTTTTGTGTTGACCATGTTTGTTTTGTGGTTTGACTTTGGTTGACCTTTGACTTTTGTTGACCTTTGATAGCATTCTCCCGGCTCTTGCACACTCAATTTCGTTCCCGTGTTCGTGTTTGTCCGGTTTTAACCGTTTTCTTGAGGTTTTTGCAATATCCTCACCTACACAATCATAAAGACAAAACAAGCAGTATTCAAGTATTTAAAGCACAATTTTGTCTTTTTAGGGCCTATTTTGATATAAAATGGATATGTATGTGTTTTTACACATATCAAAATTCCCCAAACTAAGCGATTGCGTGTCCTCACGCAATGTTATATGCCTTATAACCTCAAAACTTCCTCAAACTAAATCTTTGAAAAGTAGCAAAGATTTTTATGAAGAGAGTTAAGAAATCACAAGTTATAAAACACCCCTTTTTCCCATTTTTCTAAAACTTGTTCAATTCAATATTATTATTTTTTATTTATTTTTTTTAAGAACTAAATTGATAATATTTTGACTTTCATCATTTCCATAACTATTAGGGATCATAGAACAAGATGCATTTCGATATGAGAATGCCCCAAAAAGGATAAATTCTCGTCCCGAAATTTCCATTACTCCAAACAAGCTTAAACTAAATCACAGCTAAATATCAGAAAAGATGCTAACACTACTCATATTTGCAATTTGTGAACTTTTTACTCCCGACATATATTATATCTTAAGTGAGTGTGCTATTTTGAATTTCAACCATGCATCCACATTTTGAAAAACACTATGCTTCACGTTCCACCCGAGAATATTGAGTTTAAAGGCGAGATCATCCCATGTAGCGACTTTCGTCTCGGCACATCCCAACCTTGCGGCTAAGTGACCAGGCTTTTGACACCCCACAAAGACTAGTATCGGGACTCACGGACCTTAGGTTTCAAAAACTCTCAGGTTTCCCGAATATTCATAGCTTATAAAATAGAATAGTCAAAGTGCAAAAGCATATTTGAATTTAACAAAAAGAAATCTATTTATTAATTTAAACTTAAAATTAAACATTTATGCAATTGTAACCCTCGACCTTTTAGAAGGCCACAACATCGGTTGTGAGCCGGCAAGAGGTAGTAAACTTTTATCAACCCACAGCTTTTATTATAATATTTTTAATTTTTTCATTATCATTTTTATATATATATATATATATATATATATATATATATATATATATATATATATATATATATATATATATATATGAAGGATTCTTTTTGAAAAATTCAAGTTATAAATTGAACTAGACTAAATTTTTTTGCTATATAGTACATAAAAAATATTATTGATTTAAGTTTTAATTCTTCAAAAATAGCACGTATATTAATCCGGTTAGAAGCTTATGGGAGAAAAAGTAACAAGTTACACACATGAGCTCTTAAGATTTTCAACTAATCCTTGTTTAGCATCCTACTCATACCTAACTCTATCATTTTTTGTTCTTCGCGAAACATTCGCGAACGCTTAGCCTAAAAGTTAAGGAACAAGCTAGAGGCTCGACCGGCGTCGATCGGGTCAAAATTTACTCTTATTCTTACCCAGCAGGAAAGTCAAAATTGTGACAAAACACTTATTTTATTTTTTAAAAAAATTAAAATTTTTCATTTTATTTTGAAAATTTTGGTGGGAAAACGGGGGTAACTGTCGAGAACAAACGGTAAAGTAGCTAGATAATATCGAAAGATTTTACTACCCCATACTAAAATTAAACATTGTCCTCAATGTTTCCTAGCCTAAGACTTAAAACCCCATACTAGAACTAAAAAGGTCGAATGCATAACTCAAGCCTGAAGAAAAGTAATGACAAATATTTAAGCCGTTAAATTAAGCTTGGGCTATAAAAGATAAATGTTAGTCGAGTAATAATCTTTAGGATAGTGGATTTTCCCCTAACTATTGGCAAGCAAATGGCTAGGAAGCCGAGTGGACCGGGACAACAACACCGAACAAGAGAGGACTTTAGAAATTTGGGTTCATCTGAAACAATCACAAGTAGAAATCAACATACCACAAGAACGAACGAGTACAAGCCTTCCTCAAAACACATTAAAGATAGAAAGAAAATACAAAAATGATAAGGATGGGGTGCCTCCACGAAGCGCTTAGTTTTTGGTAACCGAAGTCACATAGCTTGACTCGATCCCTGAATTCATTCGTTCTTAGGGAGAGTAAATAGAAGAGAAAATCTCAATCGGGCTTTCATTAATGTTTGAACAAACATTAAAGCACGTGAAAGTTCCGTCCCGATGAGATGCCACCAGCTCTAAATGGAGATGCCAGGGGTGTCAAACAATGGTTTATCCTTTTTGGGTGGAGAAAAAGTAAAGGAGAACCTCGGGTTTGTAAGATATGGAAGAAAAATCCAAGTAACAAATTTGAAGGAATTGTCAACTTCAAAATTAATCGCACCCCCACCTGGGTCAAAACATTCATCTTCATTAAGCTCATCAACATTGTTGATCACTGGTGCATTTGGCTCAATATTGAAGGTTAAACGTTCATGAGTGGAATCATCGTTAAGCAAGTTGTCAATAATGTCCTCTTTCGAGTCAAAATCACTTTCAATACCCGGTGGTATCGAATCATCTGGTCCGGAAAATATATCGATCTCTTCCCTATTGGGGTCACTATCCTCAATGAGAGTAGTAGATATGGGAAGAGACTCGATGATCGTATGAAAATTTTCCGGTGACTGGGAAGATGAATTACTGCATAGCAACGACATTCGATTGATGTAATCCTCGTGCTCTCTAACAATCGTGGAGAGGATCGTGATTAAGTTCATCGGTGAATTCATGGTGAAGAGGATCACTCTTGGGAGAAAAAGTTATCAAAGGTTCATTCTCTGGTTCATTCCTAAGTTGTTGTGGTTCATGATCAAAAAACACTTCGGGATAAAGATTATGGGTGGTATCCTCACTAAGCAAACTCTCAAGATAGGTTACGTCTCCTTCCGAGTCATAATATCCTTCAATATGCGTAGGAACTTCAATAGCTAGAAAAGCATCAATCTCATCATTATCGCCTTCCGGATCAAAACACTCAGCCTCATCATTCGTTTTACATTCCAAATCAAATAAATCATCATTCTCTTCGAAAGGTGAATCTTCGATGAATCCCTCAAGAATGGAAGCAACGCTTTTCAAAAGAGTAGACAAATCATCGTGAAGTAGAAACTCAATGTCGTCTCTTGGAATAAGACTATCATCTTTGTTAGAATCAGGAATGCGGTTTGTGATAGGAAAAGTTGATTCATTAAGGTTGGAATCATACGAATCATTGCATTCGATATCCTCTAATTCTTCATCAAAAAGAGGGTTTATGTCACTAGAGTTGAAATTGACATCAATTTCGAAAAAAGGGTTAGAGAAAGTCATGAAATTATCACGTGGATCTTTGATGGAAGAGAAATCATCACATGAAAGTAAAACGTTCTTACTATCACTCCTGGATGTTTCCTCAGATTCTCTTGGGATTGGGACAATTTCCTCAGTACTAAATATACTAGGGTGGTCGTCCCCCATTATGAGAGAATCCTTGGGTTCAATAGACGGTAAGGTGGATGTGATTGCAAAAACCGAAGAAACTTGAGGTGTTTTGTTTGAATGAAAAATGCTCTCCTTGCAAATAACTCTAAAATTCTTCAAACAAGGCGTGATACGAGTTTGGCGTTTAACTGTCGACTCTGCGAGATTCTTCACTTCCTGCTTTTCTTTTTCATTGTTGACATCTTCCGATGGAGGTGGGCAAACTTGAGTGGGTTCGTCGGTAAACCTTTTGAAACTATCCTTGCATGCGTCATTAACCATTTTAATTGACTCATTTTTATGCTTTTGAGGATGTTTTGATGTGCCATTGACATGAAAAGTTATTTGTTCATTTCCGTCCCTTAAAACAAGCTCTCCTTCGTATACATCAATTAAAGCACGGCTGGTTCTCAAAAAGGATCTCCCAAGTATGAGAGGAACTCGAGGATCGGCTTCAAAATCGACAACAACAAAGTCGGTAGGAAAATGGAAATTCCTAACTTTGACAAAAATATCTTCAGCGAGTCCTTTAGGATGAGTAATCGATCGGTCCGCTAACTCTAAAGTCATCCGAGTTGGTGTAAGATCAGGCAGAGAAAGCTTTTTCCAAATAGAAAGAGGCATAAGATTTATGCTTGCGCCAAGATCGGCCAAGGCGTGGCATACATCCATTCCTGGGAAATTACATGGAATAAGAAAACTTGCCAGATTCCAAGTTTTTCGGGAAGCTATTTGAGCAAGCATCGTCCGAGGAATTCTCGTTCAATGGTTATTCTTAGCTAACTCAAGCAACTTTTCCTTTATTATTGAGCAAACTCTTAATGTAGGAGCAAATGTCTTGGCATCACAAAAGTAAAGGCATTCGCGGAAAACTAATGTTCGAAGCGCAAATCTTGAGATTTGGAAATCTTCTCAATTTGATTCGAAGCTTATCACGGGACTTTTGATCATCACGTCGTGAAGGATATGGAATATTTGGCTTAGGTAAACTCTTCGGAATATCGGATTCCGGAATGGGAGTGGTTTTAGGTAAAGTCGTCGGAACATCGGGTTCCGGAATAGAAATGGGGATAACCGGAGGTGGGATTTGAGCGGTACTTCCTTGGAAATTTGTTTGCTCTTTATCCGTTGTCTCCTCGGTTTCTCGTTCCACTACCTTTTTAGGAGAAGGATTAGTAGGAATCGAGGGTCCCTCATAAGCAACACCACTTCGAGTAGTGATTGCTTTCATCTCACCCTTCGGGTTTGGAATGGTGTTACTCGGAAGAGTACCCGAAGTTGAGGCTTGGTTTTGAAACAATCCACAAATCATGTTTTGCAAATTATTTTGAAAAGTGGTTTGTTGATTCATCATGACGGCTTGTTGAGATTTTATCGTGTTTTGAATTTCATTCTTAAGGTCTCCTTTCAACGAGTTGATTTGACTTTGCATGTTCCTTAACATCTGATCATTATTCCTCTTGTAACTTGAAAAATCATTTGAAATCTCTTGTTGAACTTGATTATTAGGCACTTGAAAAGGTTGGTTTTGAAATCCTTGGTTTTGAAAATTTGGAGCATGATTATTTTGATTTTGAAAACCTTGATTTCCATGAAAATTATTCCCCCGATTAAAATTATTCCCTTGAACATGATTCTGATTAAACCTATTTTGACCATTGTTTTGCACTGGAGCAAAACCTGGTGGTGCCATTTGGTTACTAACACGGTTCGGAGGGTTAACATGATTGTAAGTATCCGTAGTCGCACAAATACTAGCTTGATTGTTATCGGTAGTCGGACAATTATACCAAGAATGGGCACCACTACAAGTAACGTAAGTTTCCTCAACCGCTTTAACCGGAGCGGGAGTGACAACTTTTTTAGAAACAATCTCGACTAAGGTCGAAAGTTGATCCGCAAGCTTATCAATTCTCTCATCCGTTTTACTAGAAGTAACATTCATCCTAGAAGCATTTGGTTTGTTTCGTGAATAACGCACTTTTGATTTGTTCTCAATTATATTCAAAGCTTCTCTAGTCGTCTTACTCAAAATATTTCCACCCGCTGCGGCATTTAAGGAGTCTTGATCGTTGTTGTTTAAACCGTTATAAAAGGTATCAACTTGAGTTAATTCCGTAAATCCGTGGTGAGGACATGCTCTAAGCAACTCCTTAAATCGTTCCCACGCTTCACTAAAAGTTTCCTCGAATTTTTGTGTAAAACGAGAAATTTCATTCTTTAAGTGAGTGGTTTTTGAAGGAGGGAAAAATTGATTCACGAACTTGGTAACGAGATCCTCCCAAGTCAAGATTGAATTTGGTGGTTCTTTCTCGTACCAAGTTTTAGCGGCTCCCTCGAGCGAATATGGAAACATCATAAGCTTAATCACATCGTTAGGCACATTCCTAAATCGTAAAGTCGAGGTAATTCTCTTGAAACTATTAATATGAGCATGAGGATTCTCATTCTCACGACCGTTAAACGGGTTAGCTTGAACCAACTGAAGCAAATTCGTCTTAATCTCAAAATGATCGGCATTGATTTCTGGTAAAACAATAGCTTCTCCGTACCCTTCCGTGGGTGCCCGGAGTAGCTCCTCCATGGTACGTTCTGCCATTGGTGCAACAATAGTTCGAATCTCGGGTTCGACTATGTTAGAAACTTGTTTTCTCCGACGTCTTGGAATTGTGACGTTTGAATTATTAGGATAATTAGAACGTCTAGTGCGCATGCACTATAAAAATAAAAATAAAAAATATTTTTGGTTTTTCAAAAGTTTATTCACAAACTAATTTTAACGGACAACGAGAAAGACAACTTGAACCAAATAATCAAACTTACTTCACGGTAGCTCTTAAAAATTTTACTTTTTAAGGTGAGCCGTATCTCGTAAGTGACACAAATGGTAAGTTTTTAAATCTTTTATTCGAGTTGGGAACTTATTATGGTAATACCTCAATTTGAAGGTATTATTTGTTGGTGTTCTTTTACCAACTTTGTAACTTTTTATATTCACAAATTAACAAGAAAAATTTAAGAATTTGAAAAAGCAAATATTTTTGTCTTTTTGTTTTTAATCTGCTACTTATACTAAAAAAGAAAAGAAAAATATTTTTTAACTTTTTTTTCTTAAAAGCGTAACTTTTGAAGACGAAAGGTTCTCCAAATCACGATCGACAAACTTCAAACGAAGGAATCTTAATCACAAATCCCCGGCAGCGGCGCCAAAAATTTGATTGCTAGGTAAAGCAACACACGTAATTATAAAATATAATATGATAGAAAATTACCAAATTACCCTTGAGGACAAAGGTAAAAAGGAAAATCTTCACAAATATATATATAATAATAATACGTATATTAACCGAGAAGTATGATTCCCGGGTCGTTATTCCCCAACGATTTGTGAAATTGAGACAACGTTTGTTGTTCGGACAATGATTTGAATTTGAAACAAAGATTGATTTGATTGTCTATTTCTACAAATTAAAATCAACAATTAAAATAAGCAAACAATAACAATTAAGCTAGAAAACAAATAACGGGAAATTAAACGCAAAACGGGAACCCTAAATGGCAATTAAAAACCCTAAATTTCCAAAATTAAACCTAAAATGAATTTTTCTTTTTAAATAGACTTTAATTGACTAAAAAGTAAGTTTAAAGAAAACTAGAACAAAAACGGTATTGAACTGAGCTTAAAAACACGAAAAACGAGAACGGGAACGAATCCCGTTCTTTAAAAATCGAAATTTTGCAAATTAAACCCTACGAAAGCAAAACTAATTTTCCTAGAAACTTTACGATAAAAGAAAATTTTCTAAAAAAGAATTATATTTTTTTGATTATTTTTCTATTTTTTATGATTTTTTAAAGTTTTTAATAAAAATAAATGTTTAAAAATACTAAACTAACTATAAAAATTCTGAAAAAATTATGGAAAATAGCTTGAACTAAAAGGATCCTAGGAAAAATAAGCTTGGTTACACAGCTTATCGAATAAGCTGTGTAATAAGCTTAAAACAGCTTATAAGCTAAAATGGGTAAATTGTATATAAGAAATAGATTTTGTAAAACTAAAATGAAAAAGACCCCAGGGCACGTTGGTAGTGAGGTGTGGTGTGTGTTGTTTATAAGGGTTGAGGGTGTTGAGGTCGGGGGTTCGAGTCTTGCTCACCCCCGATTTCCACCTTCCCTTTTTTTTGAAAACTTATAAAAGCAAAGTTATTAAGCACCTAAAAATAAGCAATTTTTATAAAAGAAACTATTTTTGAAACTTAAGGAATAAGCTAGAAAATAAGCTGGTAAATGACAGAATATACTTTAAGGAATTTTTGGCTTTTTTAACAAAACTTAAGAAGACACTAAGCTAAAATAAGCTATCCTAGAACTAAATAAGCTACTGCTATCCTACAACTAGCCTAATGAGCATGATTGAAACAGAAATAAGCAAATTCTAAAAGCTATAAGCTGAAAATTTAATTAAGCACTTGTAATGAAATTGAATACCAAACAGTCCTAATGGAACCTTATGACAATAAGCCCTATACCATTAGAAAGCTGACATAACAGACTTTAAAAATCAACACTCTAAAATCACTTTGAAATCTGATTAAGCTAAGAAAAAGCTCATGGAAAAAGCTAAACACTAATTTTTGGTTTTTCTTGGTTCAAGCTGAAATGATTAAGTACTCTTTTGCAGACCTAAAATAAGCTAGAAAATGATGATTAAAATCTAAAATAAGTTGAAACATATGAAATCTATACTACAAAGAGCTTATGCTGAAAATTACAAAACCTAAAACAATTTTTAACTAAGCTAATTTTAAAATTGAAAATGGACTTTTTTAACCTAAAACTAAAAACATGCAGTTGAACAGATTCTTTCTTTGGGCTTTTGATCAACTCAACACTTAACTAAAGACTAATATTAACTCAAAATGATAATGAAAATGACTAAATTTACTGATTAAACAAGGCTTAACAAATAAGCTATTTTAACTAAAACTTTTAAACCACAGATTCTAAACATCAAATACTATACCCCTAAATCTTGAAATGTAAACACTAAAAACCAATTAAACTTAACTCAAAGATCTAATTTAGGTTTTTAACACTTGACTTTAAGACCTCAACCCAAAAAAAAAACTGACCCGTTTTAAGGCTTGTGCCAAACACTCCTTTAAATAGACTTAACACCATATTAGCTTATGAAAAACAGATTTAATGATTAAAACTCAGATACCAGACGTCAAGCAGATTATAACAACTAAAATTAACAAGTTTCAACAAGCAATTAAGCCAGAATTGAAGATCTAATAACTATACTAATATTTTTTTTCTTTTTGACAGATTAGAGACTAAAAACATTAAAACTAAGATCTAAGCTATGTAACTAGAAAACAGATGATCAAACAAACTTAATAAGCACAATAATACAAGTTTAAGCACAAATAAGCAAACAATTAAGCAAATTAAGCAATTACTAAGCTACTAAGCAGAATTATACTAAAATATTTAAAACAGTAAGGTAAATGAGTTATAGAACCTGAATCCCAGCTAAACAGGGATTATTGCTCAACAAAAGCTTATGTCTACAAGCTCTGGCTTATTTAGAATAAGCCAGTAAGGTCTATGGATCCTTCCAGGTTTGATCCATCATCCAAATTTGAGCTGTGGTACATTTGAGGGAGGATTTGTATATGATTGAGCTTATTTAAGCTTTTTGAGCTTAGATAAGAATGTGACTAGCTTAAGAGCTTATTCAGAGCTTATGAAGAACAGTTGAGTGTTTTTTTATACTTTTCAAGTAAAAACTAAAAACACATTAAGCTTAAATGAAAATAAACACTTTTATTGATAAAAGGTTAACTGATTACAAGTTTAAATGAAAAGAGAATTACATCTAAAATAAGCTAAAATTACATGGAAATAAGCTATTCTTATCCTACTCCTAGATATCTTCTTTTTATGAGTGATGAAGGCTTCTATTTATAGGCCTGGATGAAGCTTCTAGGTCCTCAATCCGTTAGACGCTCCAATCAATCCCTCCCCTTCATTCTTCTCAATCATTGGCTAAGAAGTTCAATCTGTCATATGCTTAAAGGAGTGTTTGGTTTAGAATGGTTTGACTTCAAATAGTCAAAGTGAGTTTTAAATTTTGCTTGAGTCAGTTTTCAATTCACTTATAATCAATAGAAAAAGAGTTTTTAGAGGTTAGATTTCAAAAATCAACAAGTTAAGGCTTATTGAGATTGTGTCAGCACCAGGGGACTTTTTCCCTCTTACTTTGCTTGTGAAAATTTGATCCAAGCCTTTCAAGGCTTGGATTTTGTTTGTTTTGTGTTTAAACACTCCTAGTGAGTGTGTCAAGTGCAGTAGAAACCACCAAGGTTGCCTGCATTTTGGTTTTTTGCACTCTTGTCAAGTGCATCAGTAGCATTAGCAGTTAAAACTGCTAACTTCTTTGCTTCATTTTAGCTTAAAGTTCATAGGAGCTAGGATCTTAAATTCAAGTAGCTTATAGGATACATATAGGTTATAATAGATTAAGTACTGTTTTTCATTTTCAAACTTATTACATAGAGTACATTTAGCTTAAAAGTTCATAAAAAATCCAAAAAGACCAAAAACAGTAGTAATGGAGTTTAGCTTTTAAGTTTTAGATTTTAAGTTGTAGTATCTGATTTTCTTATTTAAATTTATAGCTTATAGATAGGTTGTTTGGTTCTCATAAGCTCAGCCTCTGAAATAGCTTAATGAGACTTTTAGTTTAGCTTAAATTTGTGCTTTTTGAATTGTTCTCTGAGTTAGATGTTTTGATCCTTAAATTTAGTTAGCCTCTAGTGTTTCCTGTTCAAATAGCTTGTTAAATCTAGCTTCCTTACATCATTAGCTTCTAGGAACAGTTTTTGGTTTTGCATTTGAGCTTAAATTGAAGTGTGTGCAAGTGATTTAGTAAAAACAAGCTTTTAAGCTCTCAAAGTACCACTTTCTGTGGTCAGCTTATTCAAACAGCTTTTGAGAGCTTATTTCTCACTTTCAGCTTACACTTCTTTTATTAAAAGTGCTTAGAATTATGTGCTTAATAGGTTTGAGCTTTTGGTTTTGAAAAATAAAAAAAAGGTGCAAAAAGGGTGTTGCCAGATTCGAACCAAGGACCTCACACTCACAAACCATACGTCTTACCAGTTTGCTTCAATAGCTCATCCAACCATTACTTGCACAATAAATTCTTTATATTCATTTTGCCAAATAAGCCTTATAAGCTGTCTAAGCTTATTTCACAGCTTATTTGATAAGCTGTGACTTTGGGCTTATTTTTCCTAGGATTCAAATAGTTTAAGCTATTTTTAGTAATTTTTCTAGAATTTTTATATTTCGTTTAGTATTTTTAATCATTTATTTTCATTTAAAACTTTAAAAAATCATAAAAAATAGAAAAATAATCAAAAAAATATAAATCTTTTTTAGAAAATTTTCTTTTATCCTAAAGTTCATAGCAGTAGTAATTAGAACTTAGCTTTTAAATTTAGATTTCTAGCTTTTAGAATTTGTTTTTATGATTTGGATTAATAGTTTATAAGTACGTTGTTATGTTTTCAAAAGCTCAAACCCTGTTATAGCTTATTTGTGCAATTTAGCTTATCTGGTTTTGAGCTTAACATGGTAGTTCCTGAGTTTACCTCTTAGATCATAGGATTTAGATAGCTTATATTGTTTCCAGTTAAATTAGCTTATTGAATTTAGCTTTTACACATCTTAAGCTTTCTAGAGCAACTTTTATATTTGAATTTGAGCTTAAAAGGAGTTGTGTGCAAGCTTATAAGTGAATTTTAGCTTTTTGGAGCTTAAAAGCCCACTTTCTGTTTACAGCTTATTAAAAAGCTTTTTGAGTGCTTATTTTTGAGTTTCAGCTTGTAGTCATTTTATTAAAGTAGCTTAAAAAGTTGTTCTCTACATCTTTTCTTCTTTAAGTTTTTTTATAAAAACCAAAAAAAGGAAAGTGGAAGTCGGGGGTGAGCAAGACTCGAACCCCCGACCTCAACACCTCAACCTTTTATAAACACACACACACCACACACCTTACCGCTGTGCCCTTGGGTCTTTTTCATAAGACCCTGGCATAATCAAATCTTTATATAAAAAAATATAAAAAAATAAAAAGTAAAAAAAAATATTTTTCTTTTCTTTTTAGTATAAATAGAAGATTAAACACAAAAATAAAAAAATATTTTTCTTTTCTTTTTAGTATAAATAGAAGATTAAACACAAAAATACAAAAATATTTTTCTCTTTCAATTTTAAAAATAAACAAAGTTGGTAAAAGAACACCAACAAATAATACCTTCAATTGAGGTATTATCCATAATAAGTTCCCAACTCGAATTTAAGATTTAAAAACTTACCATTTGTGTCACTTACGAGATACGGCTCACCTTAAAAAGTAAAATTTTTAAGAGCTACCGTGAAGTAAGTTTGATTATTTGGTTCAAGTTGTCTTTCTCGTTGTCCGTTAAAATTAGATTGTGAATAAACTTTAGAAAAACAAAAATTATTTTTCTTATTATTTTTCTTTTAAATAGTGCATGCGCACTAGACGTTCTAATTATCCTAATAATTCAAACGTCACAATTCCAAGACGTCGGAGAAGACAAGTTAACATAGTCGAACCCGAGATTCGAACTATTGTTGCACCTATGGCAGAACGTATCATGGAGGAGCTACTCCGTGCCCCCATGGAAGGATACGGAGAAGCTATTGTTTTACCATAAATCAATGATGATCATTTTGAGATTAAGACGAATTTGCTTCAATCGGTTCAAGCTAACCCGTTTTACGGTCGTGAAAACGATAATCCTCAGGCTCAAATTAATAGTTTCAAAAGGATTACCTCGACTTTACGATTTAGGAATGTTCCTAACGATGTGATTAAGCTAATGATGTTTCCATATTCGCTCGAGGGAGCTGCTAAAACTTGGTACGAGAAACAACCACCAAATTTAATCTTGACTTGGGAGGATCTCGTTACCAAGTTCGTTAACCAATTTTCCCCTCCTTCAAAAACCACTCACTTAAAGAATGAAATTTCTCGTTTTACGCAAAAATTCGAGGAAACTTTTAGTGAAGCTTAGGAATGATTTAAGGAGTTGCTTAGAGCATGCCCCCATCACGGATTTACGAAGTTAACTCAAGTTGATACCTTTTACAATGGTTTAAACGACAATGAACAAGACTCCTTAAATGCCGCTGCGGGTGTAAATCTTTTGAGTAAAACGACTAGAGATGCTTTAAACATAATTGAGAACAAATCAAAAGTACGTTATTTACAAAATAAACCAAATGATTCTAGGATGAATGCTACTTCTAGTAAAATGGATGAGAGAATCGATAAGCTTGCAGATCAACTTTCGACCTTAGTCGAGATTGTTTCTAAAAAAGTTGTCACTCCCGCCCCGGTTAAAGTGGTTGAGGAATCTTATGTAACTTGTGGTGGTGCTCATTCTTGGTATAATTGTCCGGCTACCGACAACAATCAGGCTAGTGTTTGTGCGACTACGGGTACTTACAATCAAGTTAACCCTCAAAACCGTGTTAGTAATCAAATGGCACCACCAGGTTTTGCTCCGGTGCAAAACAATGGTCAAAATAGGTTTAATCAGAATCATGTTCAAGGGAATAATTTTAATCGGGGGAATAATTTTCATGGAAATCAAGGTTTTCAAAATCAAAATAATCATGCTCCGAATTTTCAAAACCAAGGATTTCAAAACCAACCTTTTCAAGTGCCTAATAATCAAGTTCAACAAGAGATTTCAAATGATTTTTCAAGTTACAAGAGGAACAATGATCAGATGTTAAGAAACATGCAAAGTCAAATCAACTCGTTGAAAGGAGACCTTAAGAATGAAATTCAAAACTCAATAAAATCTCAACAAGCCGTCATGATGAATCAACAAACCACTTTTCAAAATAATTTGCAAAACATGATTTGTGGATTGTTTCAAAACCAAGCCTCAACTTCGGGTATTCTTCCGAGTAACACCATTCCAAATCCGAAGGGTGAGATGAAAGCAATCACTACTCGAAGTGGTGTTGCTTATTAGGGACCCTCGATTCCTACTAATCATTCTCCTAAAAAGGTAGTGGAACGAGAAACCAAGGAGACAACGGATGAAGAGCAAACAAATTTCCAAGGAAGTACCGCTCAAATCCCACCTCCGGTTATCCCCATTTTTATTTTGGAACCCGATGTTCCGACGACTTTACTTAAAACCACTGGTATGTGCTTAATTACACATACCATTTTCCATTAAAAACGGACTTAAATGACTAAAAATGTACCAAAAATACATTTCAAGATTTGCGCTTCGACATTAGTTTCGCGGATGCTTTACTTTTGATGCCAAGATTTGCTCCTACGATTAAGAGTTTGCTCATGAATAAGGAAAAATTGCTTGAGTTAGCTAAGATACCGTTGAACGAGAATTGCTCGGCGATGCTCCTCAAAAAGCTTCCCGAAAAGCTTGGAGATCCCGGCAAGTTTCTTATTCCATGTAATTTTTTGGGAATGGATGTATGTCACGCCTTGGCCGATCTTGGCGCGAGCATAAATCTTATGCCCCTTTCTATTTGGAAAAAGCTTTCTTTACCTGATCTTACACCAACTCGGATGACTTTAGAGTTAGCGGACCGATCGATTACTTATCCTAAAGGACTCGCCGAAGACGTTTTTGTCAATCAAAGTTGGGAATTTCAGTTTCCTACCGACTTTTGTTATTGTCGATTACGAAGTGATTCCTTTTTCTCTCTCGAGTACCTCTCATACTTGGGAGATCCTTTTTGAGGACCGGTCGTGCTTTAATTGATGTTTATGGAGAAGAAATAACCCTTCGGGTTGATAACAAAGCCGTCACTTTTAATCTAGATCAAACCACGAGATACTCCTCTACAAATGATAAGTCGGTAAACCGAATTGACATCATTGATGCAGTTTGTGAGGAGTATGCTCCAGAATTGCTAGGATTTTCTAATTCTTCGGGTGACAATCCCACCCCAACGTCTGAGCCGTTTACTTCCGAATTCATTTTGGAAGAAATCGAAGCTTATCTTAAGGATGATTCGATTTCACCGGAAATTGATCATGCCGATTGCGATCCGGAGGAAGATATTTGTTTGATCGAAAAATTGTTAAATAATGACCCGTTTCAACTTCCTCCGATGGACCTTAAACAAAGTGAAGTGACCGAGGCAAAATCTTCAATTGAAGAGCCTCCGGAATTAGAGTTAAAAGATTTACCGTCTCACTTAGAATATGCTTTCTTGGAAGAAAACGACAAGTTACCAGTAATTATTGCAAAAGGTTTAAAAAATAATGAAAAAGATGCTCTCTTAAAGGTGCTCAAATCTCATAAACGGGCCATTGCTTGGAAAATCACCGACATCAAGGGTATCGACCCTCGTTTTTGTACACACAAAATCTTGATGGAGGATGATTACAAACCTACGGTTCAAAGTCAAAGACGGGTTAACCCAAAAATTCACGAGGTAATCAAAAAGGAGGTCCTAAAACTTCTTGATGCCGGTATGATTTACCCGATCTCCGACAGCCCATGGGTTAGTCCAGTGCATTGTGTTCCAAAGAAAGGTGGAATAACCGTTGTTGCTAATGAAGAAAATGAATTAATTCCGACACGTTTAGTTACCGGGTGGAGAGTTTGTATCGACTATAGGAAGTTAAATGAAGCAACTCGAAAAGATCATTTTCCATTGCCGTTTATGGATCAAATGTTAGAAAGATTAGCTGGAAATGAGTTTTATTGTTTTCTAGATGGATTTTCAGGGTATTTCCAAATACCAATAGATCCCCAAGACCAGGAGAAAACTACTTTCACATGCCCATATGGAACTTTCGCGTACCGTCGCATGCCATTTGGCTTGTGTAATGCTCCCGGTACTTTTCAACGGTGTATGATGGCCATATTCCATGATATGATCGAAAAGACTATGGAAGTGTTTATGGATGATTTCTCGGTTTTTGGGGATAGTTTTGATTCGTGCCTCTCCAATTTAGAAAAGATGCTAAAACGGTGTGAAGACACGAATTTAGTTCTTAATGGAGGAAGTGCCCTTTATGGTAGAGAAGGAATTGTCGTAGGGCATTAAATTTCAAAGTCGGAATTGAGGTCGTTGTGCTAATTGTCGATTGTTATCGCTTTTTTTAAATAAAAAACTTCCCTCACCCGACTACTGTAAAAGGTGTTAGAAGTTTCTTAGGTCACACGGGTTTTTACCGTTGATTTATCCAAGACTTTTCTAAGATTGCTAGACCAATGACTCACCTTCTTGAGAAAGAAACACTGTTTGTGTTTTCTAAGGATTGTATTGATGCTTTTCAGACTCTTAAGAAGAAGCTTACCGAAGCTCCAATCTTGTTAGTCCCGGATTGGAACTGCCTTTCGAATCATGTGTGATGCAAAAACAAGTGATTTCGCGATGGTGCGGTTTTAGGACAAACGAAAGACTGAAGCACTTTCAAGCCTTCATTTGCTAGTAAGACAATGACAGAGCTCAAATTCATTACACTACCACGGAAAAGGAAATGCTTGCCGTTGTGTATGCTTTTGAAAGTTTCGCCATATCTTGTCTTATCTAAAATCATAGTGTATACGGGGATCACTCGGCTTTTAAATACCTTATGAACAAACAAGACGCTAAGCCGAGGTTGCGATGTATACGAAGGAGAGCTTGATTTAAGGGACGGAAATGAACAAATAACTTTTCATGTCAATGGCACGTCAAAACATCCTCAAAAGCATGTAAACGAGTCAATTAAAATGGTTAATGACACATGCAAGGATAGTTTCAAAAGGTTTACCAACGAACCCGCTCTAGTTTGCTTGCCTCCATCGGAAGATGTCAACAATGAAAAAGAAAAGCAGGAAGTGAAGAATCTCGCAGAGCCGACGGCTAAACGCCAAACTTGTATCACACCTTGTTTGAAGAATTTTAAAGTTATTTGCAAGGAGAGCATTTTTCATTCAAACAAAGCACCTCAAGTTTCTTCGGTTTTTGCAACCACATCCACCTTACCATCTATTGAGCCCAAGGATTCTCTCATAATGGGGGACGAGCACCTTAGTACTTTTAGTAATGAGGAAATTATCCCAATCCCAAGAGAATCTGAGGAAACATCCAGGAGTGATAGTAAGAATGTTTTACCTTTGTATGATGATTTCTCTTCCATTAACGTTCCACGTGATGATTCTGTGACTTTCTCTAACCCTCTTTTCGAATTTGATGTCAATTTCAACTCTAGTGACATAAACCCTCTTTTTGATGATGTATTAGAGGACATCGAGTGCAAGGATTCTTATGATTCCAACCTTGATAAGTCGACTTTTCTAGTCACACATCTTTCTTATTTTAACAAGGATGAGTGTCTTACTCTAAGAGACAACATTGAGTTTCTATTTCACCATGATCAGTCTAAAAAATTGCTTCCATTCTTGAGGGATTCATCGATGATCCACTTTTTGAAGAGAATGATGATTTATTTGATTTGGAATGTAAAACAAATGATTGGAAAGGAATTCTATACGATGCTCCAATTGATAAGATCGATGTTTTTCTAGCTATCAAAGTTCCTACGTATATTGATGGCTATTTTGACTCGAAAGGAGACGTAATCTATCTTGAGAGTTTGCTTAGTGATGATACCACCCATAATTTATATCATGAACCACAACAAATTAGAAATGAATCAGAGAATGAATCTTTGATAGCTTTTCTCCCAAGAGTGATCCTCTTCACCATGAGTTCACCGGTGAACTTATCACGATTCCTCCAAGAATTGATGGAGAGCACGAGGATTATATCAATCGAATGTCGTTGTTATGCGGTAATTCATCTTCCCGGTCACTAGAAAATTTTCATACAATCATCGAGTCTCTTCCCACATCTACTACTCTCATTGAGGATAGTGACTCCAATAGGGAAGAGATCGATATATTTTCCAGACCGGATGATTCGATACCACCAGGTATTGAAAGTGAGGACACCATTTTTGACCCCGGCATCTCCACTTAGAGCTGGTGCCATCTCATCGGGATGGAACTTTCATATGCTTAAATGTTTCTCCAATCATTAATGAAAGCCTGATTGAGATTTTCTCTTCCATACACTCTCTCCAAGGACGAATGAATTCGGAGATCGAGTCAAGCTATGTGACTCGGTTACCAAAAATAAAGCGCTTCGTGAGAGGCACCCCATGCTTATCCAATTTCTATTTTCTTTCTTATTTTCTATTGTGATGTGAGGATTCTTGTACTCTTCCGATTCCGGTTGTTGTTTGTACTTGTGATTGTTTGTAGGATGAACCTAAATTTTCTGAAGTCTCTCGTGTTCGGTGTTTTGTCCTGGTCCACTCGAGCTTCCGAGCCTTTGCTTGCCATTAGTTTGGGGAAATCCAATATCCTAAAGATTATTATCGACTAACATTTATCTTTTAGCACACTTGATAAATGGCTTAAGATTTTTGTGATACTTTCTTCAAGCTTGAGTTATGCATTCGACCTTTTTGAGTTATAGTATGGGGTTTTTAGGTCTTAGGCTAGGAAACATTGAGGACAATGTTTGATTTTAGTATGGGGTAGTATATCTTCGATATGATTTTGCCAACTTTTGCCCGTTGTTCTCACGTACCCCGTTTTCCCACAAATTTTTTTTTCAAAAATATGAAAATTTTTAAAATTTTCTCCTTCCTCCCATGCCGTTTAGTGACACAAGATCTGTCACTGTACTGTCGCTGATCTGTTACTAACTCCACCAGAATTAATCTTGTAACCACCAGTATTAACGACATATGAAGCCAGAATTAATTTTGAACGACCAGACTTAATCTTAGGCAAGCAGAATTAACATAAAGCGACCAGTATTAACCAAGTAAACAACCTGGCACCATTAATGAACTTCCGTGGCAGCATAAACATATAAATGACAGCACTAACTTACATCATAGACGCGAATCATAACCTTCCTTTAGTATCAACAGGTCGACCATCAATGAGTGTAGTCATATCATCAGCTTTATTACACGCATCAGTCCATTTCCATATTCTTTCTAACCCCACGACTACCATTAGTGCATACCACATTCTCACACAATTACGGCTCACCAAGAAAACCTTATAAGAGTTGGAAAGAATTCATACCAAGCCAAGCAACCAGAACCTGTTTGAACAACACAATCTTGAACAATCCATACTTCCAAGCGAAACCCTTATTAATTCTCCAAGAATGCGTATCACCAGGAACTTCGTTCTTCCAAACATGATCATCATCAAATCCTAAACGAACCATTAGGATTTTTATTCACAAACACACTTGATGATTCAACCAGCAGCAACAACGAATTTTTGGGTTTTCATAAATGAATCTAAACCCTTAAGCCTTAAAGATCAAAGAATCATATAGCCAAAAACTCTAATAATTAGAGTTTTCTTGATATCAGTTTAATAATACAGATGGTGCATCAAATCCACAAAACATGCTACTAGGGTTCATCATCACCCCTTTAGGTAACTCACCAAGACTAGTAACATCAAAAACCTTAAAAAATACCTTTGCTGCAGCCAAATTCATCATAGCATAACTTTTTATCAAAAGCTTAACTTGACGATCGCTCCGGTCAGATTGTAGATATATGAGTGTAGAACCTTCAGTTTAAATTTCGTGACGATCCAACGGTTAACGAATGAGTTATGACCGTTTTACCATGGCTGCCCAGAAAGTGACGAACATAAAAACCCTAAACGGATTTTTAGATTCATCTTCGTTCATCGACCATAAAACCTTGAATCCTAGATATCAAGAGCCACCCGCTCTGATACCAATTGTTAAAGATCGTTTAACTCATCTAGGATATAATATTAATGTTCATATGAATAAACATAGCGGAATAGAACAATAATATACACAAGGTTTTCTACCAAACATTAAGCCTTCATTGTATTTGATCAGGATACAAAAGACTTACTAATCTACTAACTAACTATTATACAAAGCACACACACTTTGTAATCAGACTCTCATTGGAGAAGTCTGTGTTTTCTATTCTATTCTGGATATCTATACCAGACGCCTACCCCCTCTTTATATAATAGAGGGAGGTTACAATAAAACCCTAGCTTACATATTAAGCTAACCTAATATTACATCTTAAGTCCTTGTTGTTTCTTCTTTCTTTATTGTTGCATATAAGGTTTTGTAATCATCAAATCAGAATTCCCAACAATCTTCCCCTATTTGATATTACAAAACAATCTTCATGAAAGAAACAATGCTTCCCCTTGACTTAAGATCTCCTTGAACATGCCACCATAATAATAAGCTGCAATCATGAATCTTCTTCCCCTTTTTGTAATCATCCAATAGGGGTCTTGTATAGATATGCAACTTGTGAACGCTTCCCCTCAAGTGGTGCATGTAGATGGTAAATAAACAATAAGCTTCCCCTTAACATGTTTACCATCTCTTGAATCACGGACTCAGTAGGCTCCAAGTAGTAATTATTGATGAAGAAAAATGAGTATTACCCATATGTTGAAGAAGTAGAATCTCCCAAGCTTGTGTCTTATGTCTTGCACTATCCACGTGACGTCGAACTTATACAAATGCTGGTAATCATTTGATAATTATAAGTAGACCGCAACCTCTTGACAAAAATCCTCATCTTCTATGAGACACATACTAAGTGATAGCAAATGTACGTAGTAAGCACCATAAGATAGATCATACACGTTTGCTAGATTCGTCAAGTCTTCGTCACCACATTATAAGCACAAACAAGTTATCTTTAAATGTTGTCAGCCATTTGAGATATAATAAGACACGTATCTGTGAAAATCAACTACAACATCATATAAAAATAACCAATCTTCATCAAAAATAATCACTCCAAACGAGCCATCTATTTGAATCAGTAGCATAAATCATTTCTTCCTTTAGTGCTAGTGTGTCTTTTTCGCATGTCTGTAATAAGCATGTCTTTTTCGCACTGAAGGAAGATTTGATCTATGCTACTGAGTTCAAGATTCAAGAGATGGTGAGTATACTTTTAAGGGGAAGCTTATTGTTGATATACTTAACCATCTACATGCATCACTTGAGGGGAAGTGTTTACGAGTCACACAAGACCCCTATTAGATGATTACAAAAAGGGGAAGAAGATTTCTGTTGTGCAGCTTATTATTATGATGACATGTTCTAGCATTGTTTCTTCATGTAGATTGTTTTGTAATATCAAATAGGGGAAGATTGTTAGGAATTACAGATTTGATGATTACAAAAACCATAAACAGAAATGAAGAAAGAAGAAACAAAAGGAAACAAGATATGCTAAAGAAGGAAACAAGATCAAGATTAATGTT
>BQNB010060210.1:0-37017 GCA_026074375.1 Tanacetum coccineum
AGAATCAGAAGAGTACAAAGCCAAAGCCAAGAAATGTCAAAGCCTAATCCAAAGCCCTCTATCCTCTCATAACAAACCACAAGGGCTGGTTTTGCAATTTTTGGAAGTTATTTATAAGCAAAGAAAATGGAAAAGAAAACACAAGGGCCAATTGTGCAAACTTCCCAAACTCCAACAGTTTTAACTGTCAAAAAAGGGCGGGAACCCTTTTACTATTCACCTGTCATTCCCGTTTTCACCACCATGGTAAAACAAGGGGCAAATAGAAATTAAAGGGTGCGTTGGTCAATTCAAGGAAGCTCAAGCACAAATGCAAGGACAAATTAGTCTAATCAAGGGGATACTTATCCTAGCTCAAGCTCAAAGGCCACGTAAATCAATGAAAGAAGCACAAATAGTGGTGGGTTTTTGTGCTAATTTACTCACAAAACTAACACAAACGTCACATCAAAGAATGCCAGCCTGGCAATCCTCAGGTGTCCACAAATTAATCCAACGGCTACAATTGATGATCAAATGATTGAAGAAATGATTGGCCAGGATTAAAAGTTTGGAGAGCAAGGAAAGAGGGCCTAGAAGCTTCAGCTTGGCACTATAAATAGGCCTCATTCTCACACACAAAAGGGGGGTCTTTTTAATCTAGCTTTTACGTTTTTATCTAGTTTTTAGTAATTTAGTCTAGCTTAAATTCGTGTTTTTCTTAAATGTAATTTTCCTTTTCTAGTAATGTAATTCAGCTTTCAATTAATGAAATTCAGTTTTAATCTTATCTAAACCTTAAATCAGTTTAATCTTATATGGATCTTATTGTATTTGAGCTTTTGGAAGGGGATCTTACCTTGGAAGAGATCCCAAGGACTTATACCTTAGCTTATTAATAAGCTAAGGAGCTTGTAGCTGCCTTAATTGGTCCCTTTTGTTTAGCTAAAGGATCTAGTAAGTTTCTCTTTTCACTCCTCTCTAATTTCAGTTTAAGTTGCTTAGTTTTAGTTTATATGCTTAATATTGCTTATTTGCTTATTCTCTTTGCTTATTAGTGTTTAAATATCTCTTCTAGTGCTTATTAGTTGTTTGTCCTAATCTGTTTTTGCTTATATAGTTATAGATCATTAGTTATTAATTTCTGTCATAAAAACTCATAAAATTCCAAAAATATTAGTTTAATTAGTTAAGATCTTAGATTAAGGCTTATTCAGTTGTTTAATCATGATGGTTAAGTTTGTTTTAAGCTAGTTTTTATCTGGTATTCAGTAATTGTTCATTAGATTTCTCTTAAAAAGCTTTTCTAAATCCTGTCAAAATGATAAAGGGGTGTTTGGTTTAGTGCAATCTCAAATTTGCACTAGCAGTACTAACATAAGTTAGTACTGCTGTGTTCTTAGCTTAATTTAGATAAGTAATTTTAAGATTTAGCTTATCACAAGTTAGTACTGTAGTTAAAATTGTAGGCTTTTCAAATTAAGTAAGGAATTAAGTTTAGATTAGTTATAGCTTATTCAAGATTTTAGTTTAGTTTTCTAGCTTTTTTCATTACTCATTACGTTTTCAAAAGTCAAATTGCATCAAGCATACTCTCATAGTACTGCTAGATTTTAATATACTAAATTGTTTAAGTCTTAATTTGAAATTTCTAGCTCATTTGCTTATTTACTCAGGCTGTCAAAGTGTCATAAAAACCTAAAAATTCCAAAAACAGAGGAACTTAAGTAAGTCTAAATTGTTAAATAGCTTTAAGTCTAGATTTTTATAACTCAATTAGATGGATAATTAGTAATTAATAAGTTCTTTAAGTTTTTAAAGTTTATAGTTTAAGCTTATTCAGGGTTTTTTTGATCTTACTTGGATTCTGTGTTACTTTGCTTTTTCGCTGAGTTGCTTATTTCTTGATCCAATTTCAGTGGTATTGATATTTAAGCTTTGATTTTCTTTCATCTTAGATTACGCACTTCATAACTTCCTAAACTATATTTCCTTTTTCACATTAAGCTTAATTTGAGTTTTTTTTAGAGCTGTTTTGGTAAAACATAGCCCAAACCCCTAATTTATGTAACAGCTTATTTAGGAAGCTCTTTCAGAGCTTATCTTTGAGTTTCAGACTATAGTACTTTTGTTAAAGTTGTTCCTACTAGCTTCTTTACAACTTTGCTTCTTTGAGTTTTCAATTTAAGCACTTCAAATCCGCCTTAATATGGACCTAGTTTTGATCGGGGTAGATTCTCAGGGTCGAAAGTGAACTTCGAATTGTAGTAGTTTTCTAAGTAACCCTCCGTTAGTCTGTTAGTTTTCCCACGATGATCCCTTAGATATTTATGCAACCTTTAGTTCCATTTAGTTTAACGTTTAATTAAGCTTATTATTTGTAATTAGTTTAATTTTTTAATATAGTTTTAATTAAGAGTTAAAATAAAATGAAAATTAGGCTTAATTTTCTAGAAACCAAATCATATATCTTTGCTTCAGTCAAATCAGACCGATCCAAAACTGTTTCAATTCACTAGTCATTGGGGATAACGACCCGGGTGATCATACTTGCCCGGTTAAAGATAACGTATTGTTATTTTATATTATATTATATATATTTTTGAGAGTGAATTTTATCAAGGGTAACTTGGTAATCTTCTTAATTTCTCTTTTAAGATATTATATTTTATATATATTTTTACGTGTGTTAAAACTGCAAATCAGTTTTTGGCGCCGTTGCCGGGGATTAGTGTTTACGATTCCTAAGTTTTGTGTTTGTTGATTTGGTTTGAAGATCCTTTCGTCCTCGAAAGTTTCATTCTTGTTTTAAAATTCAAAAGTAAAAAAAAAATCATAAAATATAAAAAGTAAAAAATATTTTCTTTTTCTTCTTAGTATAAGTAAAAGATAAAAAAAATAGAAAAATCAAAAACATAAAAAAATTGTCCTAAAAAAAAGAAATAAAATAAACAAAGTTGGTAATCGAACACCAACATATAATATCTTCTATTGAGATATTATCATTTCAATTTCCGGTGAACTTGCAATTGTTCCCAATTCGTAATCAAAGATTTAACACTTGCCTTTTGTGTCACTACCAAGTACGGCTCACCTTGAAAAGCAATTTTCAGAGGCTACCGTTGAATATTGATTATTTTGGTTTAATCTCTTTTCGTGTAACCAGTTAAAATTCATTGTAAAAAAAAAAAAATTGTTAAAGATTTGCTTTTTAATTTGTTAGTTTTATCTTTTATTATGCGCACACTGACAGTCGCATCTCGTAGTCGTCGCTACACAAACTCTTTCGTTGTCTGAAAACTTTGATTTAGAAAACAATTGGTTGACAAAACGTTTTCCAATGGCCGACAATCGATCGATGGCCCAAAGTTACAAGCACCCATCGAGGGTTATGGAAGATGCATATTGTTCCACCAATCAATGCCAACAATTTTGAGCTAAAGCAACCGGGAATCAATTCTTGTGCAAAGTAATAATTTAACGGTAGACAAGATCCCCACAATTCACCTTCGATTTTTAATAAAGGTCACTTCAACCGTTTAGACATCCAAGTTCACGAACACTTCGATAAAGCTTTTGCTTTTCCCCTTTTTCTCTAGACGTGAGCCCGAGATTGTTAACAAGGAACCTCCTAGATCAATTCTCACATGGACGACCTTGTTTCAAAATTCATAAACCAATTCTTCCCCACCCCAAAAAACAAACTTACCCCACCCCGAAACAAAATCACCAATTTTTTCCAAGGAACCTCAACGAATCTTTTAAACGAAATGGGAACGTTTTAAAGGACTCCTTCGGCAAGCCCGCGACCATGGCTCTCGAACTAACACCAACATCGATACTTTTTAAATTCTTTGAATTCAAACGATCAAAATGCCGTAAGATTCTGCAGCAGGTGCACTTTTTTTAGACAAAATGCTCAAGAAGGTTTAGCGATTATTGAAAAGCAAGTCAAAAGTTCGTTACTCCATAAGTCGTGCTAATGTTACAAAATGAGTAGGATGCTCCTCTTTCCTAATTCTTCACCTTCTAACTAATTCTTTCGATATGCAACAATAGCCAGCCGCTTCTCCTCTCGAGGATAAGAGAATATCAAATGAACCAAAATGTTGAACAAATTAAATCTGTAGTGTTACTACTCCTGCACCCGTTAAGCATTGAGGAAGTATTGTCACTTGTGGATCAAAATTCAACCATTTGAACCTTGGCCGTTAACTCAGGTGGAAAAGATTTTTCCCGCTTTTTTCATGACAACATCCAACAATTTCAACAAACCCGCAGCTTATGGAATTTTTCTCCAAAGAAACCAACCTTCCAATGTGGCAAGTCAAATGAGACCACCGGGTTTCAATCAACCAAATGTCCAAAACAACCAAAACCGATACCAAGGAACCAATTCTAATTTCAATCCAAATTGTGGAGGAAACTTTAATCAAAACCGTCAAAATCAAGTTTATCAAGCTCCACCATACCAAACACCAACCAATCAACCACCAGTCAATCAAGTTTTACCTTACCAACCTCCAACAAAAGATGTTTTTTGAATAACAGCTTTTGAAAGCTAACGTAAAGCAAACGATGCAATATTGAAGAATGTCAGAATCAAATCAAGATTGCAAAATCAAATGGCAAATGTTACAAGTTTGTTAACAAGCCTTTGCACCAAGTTTGATGATTTAGACAATACCAACCAACCTTCAAGTTCAAGTTTTTTACCAAGCAATACCATTCTAAATCATAGGAACGAAGCCAAGGCAATTACAACTTGTAGTGGTGTTTCATACAATGGACCTCCGATTCCACCGCCGGTGGTGGAAAAGGAAAGTGAGGTGACAAAGGATACGGAGCTACCAAGCCCCGAAGACATCCAACCTCCTCCATTCGTCCAAGAACAACCCAAAGACAAAGAACCAGCGAAGAACCTCTTTTCGTTGCCAACAAAGCCAACCCTAATTTACCTTACCCATCAAGACTCAACAAACAAAAGATTCGTGAAAAGGATGATATCCTAGCTTCAAAGTTTATGGAAATCTTCCGTAATCTTCACTTTGAGCTAAGTTTCGCGGATACTTGGTGTTTACCCCCCCCCCCCCCTTATTCAGATGCCAAAGTTTGCTCCGAATGTTTAAAAAAATGCTTAATAACAAAGACAAGTTGATCGAATTGACCAAAACGCCGTTGAATGAAAATGTTGTAGTGCGTTGCCTAATAAAGCTTCCAAAAAAGTCGAGTTGACCCCGGTCGAATTTCTCATTCCCATGTGATTTTTCAGAGTTTGATAGTTACTTAGCCCTGGCCGATTTAGGTGCATATCAAGCTCATGCCTTACCCATGGGAAAAAGCTTAACTCTCAGAGCCTTAACGAAACAAAAATGGTATTAGAATTACCGACCGTACAATTTCCAAACCAACCGTGTAGTGAAAATGTTTTTTTGTCAAAGTAGGAAGTTTTAACTGTCCCGCCGCTTCCGTTGTTCTAGATTTAAACCGAATCCCGAGTACATTGATACCGGCGACCCTTTCCTTAGGACGGCTCAAGCTTTAATCGATGTTTACGAGGAGAAATTACTGCTTAGGAATGATGATCAAGCGTTAAACTCTTACATGTGGTGAGCTCCTGCTATTTCGGACAAAACAATCCTCGAATTACAATGAAAAAGTTTGATCTAATTGATGCTACTTGTAAGAATACTCACAAGAATAATGGATTTTCCGATTTCCCGTTGCCTTACCAACAATCCTTCTCCATAACTTCGATCCGATCGTTTTCTAATCATTCTCCAACACTTACTCCTTTTGATGAAAGTGATTTTCCTACTCTTTGAAGAACCATGCTGTTATAGCAATCATGATGAACTAGGTTTTCACGCATCTTTCATGCTACATACTACGATCCCGAGGGTGACATTCTCATTCTTCGAGGCACTTCTCAACAATGATCCATTACCCTAACCCAAACCAAGGAGATTACTCACCCGGAATTCAAAAAGATCTTAAAGTTGTTGAACCAAAAGAGTCTTCACTTGAACAAAAGAATGCAAATTCCCGAATCGAGCTTAAAGAGTTACCTCCGCATCTCGAGGTATCGGTTTAAGAGGAAATTAACAAACTCCAGTCATAATTCAAAAGATTTGAGCCAAGAAAAAAGTACGCGATCACTCATTTACGTTCTAAAAACCCGAAAACAAAACAAGCAATTGCTTGAAACTATCTGATAATCCGAGCATAGATCCAGAATTTTTGCTCATTCAAAATCCCTTTTAGAAGATGATTCGAACCTTCATGGGAACATCAAAGGCGGGTTTAAACCCTAAAAAATCCCACGACGTAATCAAGAAAGAAGTAGAAAAACTTCCATGACGCAGGATTTATCTATTCCGATCCGATAGGTCCATGTGTTTAGTCTCGGTCCATTGTGTTCCTAAGAAAGGTGGTATGACCGTTGTCACAAATGAAGAAAATGAGCTGGTGCCTACAAGATTAGTTACGGGATGGAGAGTTTGCATCGACTATCGAAAGTTGGAACGAACAACTTGTAAGACCATTTTCCGTAACATTCATGACCAGATGTTAGAGCGATACCGCACCGCGTTTTTATGTTTTCTTAGATGGTTTTTTCTGGTAGTTTCAAATTCCCATTAAACCTAAAGATCAAGAGAAAACAAACTTTTACGTGCCCATGACACGAACTTTTCGCGTGACCGTCGTATGCATAGCGATTTGTGCAATGCTCCCTGGAACTTTCCAACGTTGTATGATGCCATTTTTTCACGACATGAAATAGAGAAAACAATGGAAGGTTTTTTCGGACGATTTTTCAGTTTTTGAGATTCTTTCCTCGTGCTGCCAATTTAGATAGAATGTTACAAGGTGTGAATTACCCAAATTAGACACTAAATTGGGAAAGACCATTTCCATGGTTTAAAGAAGGCATTGTTTTAGTACATAAGATCTCTAGAAAAGGAATTGAATCGATAAGGCCAAAGTGATGTAATCTTCTAAGCTTCCTCATCCAACGACCGGCAAAGAAATTCGAAGTTTTCTTTCTCTTCTCTGGCAATCTGGATTCTATCGAAGATTTATCAAAAGACTTTCAAAAATCTCTCGACCCATGACCCATCTCTTAGAAAAGAACACTCCTTTTATTTTTTTGGAAGATTGCATTCCTACCTTCAATATCGGAAAAAGAAGTTGACCCGAAAGCTCCAATTCTCAATTGCTTCTCCAAAATTGGGACCTAACCTTTTGAAATCCATGTTACGATGCAAGTGATTATGCATAGGTTCGGACCTAGACACAAAGGATTGAGAAGCATTTTCGCCCAATTCATTACGCTAGCAAGACTATGACAGAAGCGGAATCAAACTACACAACAACCGAGAAGGAGATGCTTGCAGTTGTTTATGCTTTCGAGAAGTTTCGATCATATCTAATCATGAACAAGAGTGTTGTTTACACGGATCACTCCGCTTTGAAATATCTTTTCAACAAGAAAGACGCCAAAGCAAGATTTGCTTTTCGCTGGGTCTCTACTTCTTCAATAATTTAATTTTAAAAGGTTATCGATACCAAGGACTGAAAACTATGCAGCCGATCACCTTTCTCGTCTCGAAAACCCTTATGAAAATGTTTTTGATCCAAAAGAAATTACCGAGACTTTTCCTTTAGAGACTTTAAGTGTGTTAACTGCTAAAGACCAAAGTAACCCCGTGGTACCGATTTTTGCTAACTACCAACGCGGGGAAAATCATTAAAAAAGGGAATGTCGACTCAAGGAAAAAATAAGTTTCTTTAAAGATGTACAAACATTATTTGGGGATAGACCCTTTTCTTTTCAAGACTTGTGCGAATCAAATTAATACCGAAGGTTGTAGATGGCAAAGAGCTCTCGAAATGCTCGAAGCTTGTCACATGGACCCACCGGGTGACACTATGGTGCTAATTTGTTTGTTTTTATAACCGCCAAGAAGATTTTGATGGCCGGTAGTTATGGCCTACCATTTATAAGGATGCCTACGAATATTGTCAAAACTGGATGCTTGTCAAAACAAGGCAAAATCTCCTCAACGTGATGAGATGCCTCAAATGTAATCAAGTTTTGAGATTTTTTGATTTTATGGGGAATTGATTTTATGGGACCTTTTTCCGTCGTCTAGGGGTAACAAATATATTCTAGTTAGCCGTCGATTATCTTTCCCAGTGGGTTAAAAAGCAAAAAGCGCACCCACACCAACATGCTAAGGGTAGTTTGTTAAGTTACTAAAAACTCCCTTTTTTCTCATTTGGTGCTCCGAGAGCAAATAGAATCGCGAGTCGTGGACCCATTTTTGTAACGACAAATTTGATAGAGTTATGTCCAAAATATGGTTCACCCATCGTCTTTTCGACTCCTTAACCACCCTCAAACGAGTGGTCTAGTTGAAGTCACGAATCGAGGTCCTCCAAAAGAATTTTGGAGAGGACGGTCAAGAAAAACCGTGCCTCATGTCCGACAACTAGATGATGCATTATGGTTTTTAGAACCAGCTTACCAGACTCCTATTGGATGTACTCCGTATAAATTTAGTTCTATGGAAAAGCGATCACTACCAGTTGAGCTAGAACACAAAGCGTATTGGGCTCTCAAGCATGCCAACTTCGATTTAAAGACCGCGGGCGACCATCGAAAGCTTCAACTCAATGAACTTAGCGAGCTTCGTGATCAAGCTTATGTGAATTCGTTAATCTACAAGGAGAAGACAAAGAAGCTACACGATTCCAAGATAAAGAACCGAATCTTCAATGTTGGTGATCAAGTCCTTCTGTGCAACTCCAGTTAAAGATGTCTCCGGAAAGCTCAAGTCCGATGGTCCGGCCCCTTTTATAATCACCGAAAGTATATCCTTATGGCACTAGAGCCAAGTTGTCTCAAAAGCCGAATGGTAATCTAAAGTTCAAAGTCAAAAACTGCCACCGTCTTAAGCACTATTATGGAGGGGATACACCACCATTGATTATCCTGGACCTCCAGACTTTCCCTAAGAACAACTAAATTCAGGGATCGAGTCGAGCTTGCGACTCGGTAACCAAAAACAAGCCGCTTCGTGGGAGTTTACCCTATGCTTATCCTTTATATTTTCTTTTTCTATTTTCTTATCTAATGTGTTTTGTTGAGAGAGGCTTGTTCCGCTCCTAATTTCTATGATGTTTTGCTTGTTTTGTGATTTGTTGAGATTCTCCCAACAATTTCTTTGAAGCCTCTCGTGTCCGGTTGATTTGTCCCGTTCAACTCGAGCTTCTCATCTTTTGTGTGAAATTAGTTTGGGGAGATCCATATCCTTTCTCTCTATCATTATCGTTAACTTTATCTCTTAGCATACTTCAAAAACGGCTTAGATTTACGTAGAAAACCCGACTTAAACATTGAGACAATGTTTAGTTTTAGTTTTGGGAGAGGGAATCTATCGATTTGATGTTTGCTTGCTTATTTGTTTGTGTCTCGAGCTACGTACACACCGTTTTCCCCACAAAAATAGCAAAAATTTTAAATTTCCAGTCTTATTATTCGGTTTTACTTATAAAAAAAAAAAGTGTTACGACATGAAATGTAGGTTATCGTTGGTAAGAATAAGAAGTAATTTTTGACCCCGATCGACGTGTAGAGTTCAAGCTTTCTCCCTGTAACAATAAATGATGATATTTGTGGGCTAGTCTCATGTAACTTTAAACATGCTAGAACTTGGAAATCATTAGTAAAAAGAAAACTTGTGCTAATCGTCAAGTAGATTTTAAATAGGCCGAGTTGGATTTTATATAGCTAAGCATTTGCAAATTTCTCTGGGCAAAGAAACAAGAAATGATAGAGTTATTTATCAAGTCATGACTTAAACGTAGAATAGTTGGATTTCTGTTCAAGCTCATAGTATTAATTTGTGGCTTTTTCTCCCATTAGCAGTGTTTCACTTTTATAATGAATGTTTAATAAATAGAGTTGTATGGGTTTTTGGTTAACTAATTAGCTAATAGACGTTTTCTTTAGTTTATTTGTGATTAAAATGAGTACGTACATACAGGAATACTCAATTTTGGCTAAAAAAACAAAATAATAATAATAAAAAGTATCTCTGCCAGATTACTTCATCGTGTCGAGGCGTGGCGATGTTGAGTTTTCATATAAGAGGAGGTCGGTTCATAAATAAGTCAGAATAACCGCGTGTCGAACTCGCTACTCGATGTGGCCAATCGAGATAAAAGGCACCGGTTTTCTTATATATCCAAAGTCAAAAATATGTTTGCTACATCTTGTCGGAAGCAGGGCCGATGTTGTAGCCTACTAAAGGACTGAGGTTTAATAATGTTGCTTTATTTTTGTCTTACTTTGTACCTTAAAGAGCCTAAGGGTATATGGTGCAAATAAGATTGGTTCATTCTTGTCTTAAAGAGCCTTAGGGTATATGACATGAATGGTGCCTTGCTTGAGTAGCTTAATAAAAGCCAAATTTTGGTCGCCTCGATGTGGACTTTAATCTTGATTGCATTTGATCTTTTGAAAAGAGCTAGGAGTTAATTATTGCGTTCTTAACCATTACACTTTATTTTTGGAATTAATAAGTATCGAAACAAAAGTCTTAAAGAGCCTTCGGGTATATGACTTAAGTAAAATCCTGAGATACAAAAATAGGATTTGCGGGAGGAAAAGTAAGTACACAATTAGTATTTATGAGTAGTGTTAGTGTCATGACTTGTAATTAACAGTGATCTTATTTTTAAGCTTAGCATGGGAAAAGTGAAAAATCGGGGATGATGAAGTTATCTTTTAGACACTTAATTGTGCTTTTTATTCTGTGATCCTAAAAGTTACCAATGAGGTAATGAAAACAATACATTATGTCAACACAAATAAGTTGTAGTTAGATAGTTAATTATCAAGAAAAATCATAAAAAGAGAAAAAATCTTTGAAAATGGGAAGTCGGGTGTTTTATAACTTGTGATCTCTTAATTCTCTCAATAAAAATCTTTGCTACTTTTCAAAGGTTTAGTTTGGGGAATTTTTGAGGTATCTGGTTATAAGACATGTGATATTTGTGTAGGACACACAATCGTGTTAGAGTTTTTGAGGAAGTTTGATAAGTGTAAAATACACATATCCATTTATACCTAAAATAACCCAAATAAACAAAAAAACCAGACCAAACAGGCAAAAATACTTGATTTTGTGTTTGTGTGTGCAGGTATAGATAAGTCAAAAATCACAAGAAAAACCGTCAAAAACAAGCAAGGAGTCAACGGAACACGAGAATCAGGAAGAGTACAAAGTCGAAGCCCAAAAAAGCCAAGTCCAAACAAACCCTATCAATTTCCGCTTTAAAACCCTCAAGACAAACTTTTGCAATTTCCAAAAGTTATTTATAACTTGAAAAGGGATAAAAGAAAGACAAGGACCAAATGTGTAAACTTCCCAAAGATCAACAGTTTTAACCGTCGAAGTATAGGCGGGAAACCCTTTTACTATTCACCCGTCTTCCCCGATTTCACTCCCATGGTAAAACAAGGGGCAAGCCAAAATTAGAGGGTGCGTTGGTCAATTCAAGGAAGCTCAAGCACAAATGCAAGGACAAATTAGTCTAATCAAGGGGATACTTATCCTATCCAGCTCAATCAACGTAGTAATGGTGAAAGCACAAATTTAAGTGGGTTTTTTGTGCTAAAAAACACTTCACAAAAACTACACAAACGTCCACATCAAGGAAATGACTATGCAGGCAATCCTCAGTGTGCACATCTTGATCAAACGGGCCACGATTGAAGCTCAAATCATTGGATATTGAATGGCAAGATTGAAGGATTGGTAGCAAAGGAAAAAGGCAATAGAAAGCTTCAGCTGGCACATAAATAGGCCTCATCTACACAAAAACAAAAGGGGTCGTCATTTCTCTTTATCTAATTTTTAGTAATTTAGTCTAGCTTAAATTCGTGTTTTTATGTAATTTCCTTTTTCAAGTAATGTAAATCAGCTTCTTATAGTTTATATGAAATATCACTCTTTAGTGTTTTAATAAATCTCTGTTTTCCTAAGCACTCATTTAAAGTCATAAGCTCTCTTAATAAGTTGTCTCAATAAGCTAATATTAAGCTCTTTCAGTCTATAAGCTGAAATAGAGCTGTTTGAATTCAGTATTAATCTTACCTAAACCTTAACACAGTTTAATCTTATATGGATCTTGTTGAATTTGAGCTTTTGGAAGGGAGTCTTTACTTTGGAAAGATATCCCCAGGACTTATACCTTAGCTTATAATAAGCTCAGACTTGTACTGCCTTAATTGGTCCCGTTGTTAGCTAAAGGATTACAGTAAGTTTCTCTTTTCATTTTTCTCTATTTTTAGTTTTTTAAATGCTTAGTTTTTTGTTTATTATATGCTTAAAATTGCTTATTTGCTTATTCCTCTATGCTTATAGTGTTTAAATAGCTTTCATGCTTATTATTTGTTTTGTCCTAAATCTGTTTTTGCTTATATAGTTTATAGATCATTATTTGCTAATATCTTCATAAAAACTCATAAAATCCAAAAAATTAGTTTAAATAGTTTAGATTTAGATTAAGGCTGATTCAGTTGTTTAAATCATGATTATTAAGTTTTGTTTAAGCTAGTTTTTTGATCTGGTAATAGTTTTTGTGCATAAAATTTCTCTTAAAAAGCTTTTCTAAATCGTCAAAATGGTAAAAGGGAGTTTGTTAGTGGCAGTCTCAAAATTTGCACTACAGTACTAACCTAAGTAGTACTTACAGGCGTCTTTAACACACCAGTACTAACTAAAAATTAGTACTAACTAAAAAAGTTAGTACTACTATGGCCTTCACAAGTTTAGTACTGTTAGTAAAATTTTTTAGCTTTCAAAATTAAGTAGGATTTAAGTTAGATTTAGTTATAGCTTATTAAGATTTTATTTCGTTTTCTAGCTTTATTCTTACTCATTACGTGTTCAAAAGTTAAATGCATCAGCATATTACCTCTCAAAGTACTGCTGAATTTTCACAACTAGTAGTACTAACCTCATTAGGACGCTGTTCACACTTAATTTAGATAAATAATTTTAAGATTAGTTTATCCAAATTTAAGTAGGACTTGAGTTTTAATATAGCTTAATTTGGTTTAAGTCTTAATTTGCAATTTCTAGCTCATTTACTTAGTTTAATTCAGCTGTCAAAAGTCATAAAAACCTGAAAATTCCAAAAACAGTAGGAACAAAGTTAGAGTCTAAATTATGTAAATTAGCTTTAAAGTCAGATTTTAATTAACACATTTAGATGGAAAATTAGTAATAAATAAGTTCCTTTTAAGTTTTAAAAGTTATATATAGCTATTAAGGTTTTTAGCTACCTGATTCAGTGTACTTTGCTTAATTTCCTGAGTTTTTTCTTATTTTCATTGATCATTTCAGTGGTAAAAGAGTAGTTTAAGCTTTGAATTTCATTGCATTCTGAGATTAAGCCTTCAAAGCTTCCTAGAAACTTTTTCCTTTTCACATTAATGCTTAATTTGAGTTTTTATGATGCTGTTTGGTAAAACATAGCCCAAACCCTATTTTCTGCAACACTTATTTAGAAGATCTTTAGGAGCTTATCTTTGAGTTAAGACTATAGTGCTTTTGTTAAGAGTTGTTCCCACAACTTCTTTTACAACTTTGCTTCTTTGAGTTTTTTCAATTTAAGCACTTTCAAATCTCGCCTTAATTTGGACCTATTTGTGATCGGGGTAATTCTCAGGGTCAAAGTGTAACTTTCGAATTTAGTAGTTTTCTAAGTTAACCCTCCGTTAGTCTGTTAGTTTCCTCCCCCCGTTGATCCCTTAGATTTTTGCACCTTTAGTCCATTAGTTAAGTCGTTAATTAAGCTTATTAGTTTTTAATTAGTTTAATTTTTAATTAGTTTAATTAAGAGTTAAATTAAAAGTGAAAAATTAGGGCTTAATTTCTAGAAACCAAATCATATATCTTTGCTTCATTCAAATCAGGATCCGATCCAAAACGTGGTTTCAATTGCACTAGTCATTGGGGATAACGACCCGGGGTGATCATACTTGCCCGGTTAAATATACGTATTTTATATTATATTATATATAGGATTTTTGAGAGTGAAATTTTATCAAGGGAAACTTGTAATTTTCTTAATTTCTCTTTTAAGATATGATATAAATATAATTAAATATATATATATATATATATATAATATATATAATTTTTAACGGTGTTAAAACTGCAAATCAAATCCTTTCACTCAGGTATCATAAAAAAACCCTACATCTTTTAATTTGTATTATTTCCATACATTTATAAATGTTATATTGTTAAATCACCACTAGTTATTTATTTTATAAAGTTTATAAAATAAAATCAAGTTATACACAATCAAATAAATATATGTTCATATGGTAAAATGATGTTACAAATATTGTAGATTCATGAAAAACACTTAACTTGACATATTACAAGTATTGGATAAATTATGAAACTAGCTGTAGTTTTATTTATTTTTATAAATTAAGTATTACAATGAAAATTGTTTATTTCTTTTATGTTCTTGATATTTACTCATAAAATGAAAGACTAAATAAAGGACTATAATGTAGAGGACTTTAATTATACACAAGATGGTGTATTGGACAAATTAGAGGACTTGTAATATTTATATCATGTTAGAATTTATAAAATCAAATTATATATATATATATATATATATATATATATATATATATATATATATATATATATATATATATATATACACATATATAATATTAACTATATAGACACAATTTGATTTTATAAATTCTAACATGATATAAATATTATAAGTCCTCTAATTTGTCTAATACACCATCTTGTGTATAATTAAAGTCCTCTATATTATAGTCCTCCAATTAGACTTTCATTTCATAGGTAAATATCAAGAACATAAAAGAAATAAACCATGATTTCATATAACTAATTATAACAAGAAATAAACCACAACTAGTTTTATAATTTATCCAATACTTGTAATATGTCAAGTTAAGTGTTTTTCATGAATCTACAATATTTGTAACATCATTTTACCATATGAACATATATTTATTTGATTGTGTATAACTTGATTTTATTTTATAAACTTTATAAAATAAATAACTAGTGGTGATTTAACAATATAACAAATATATATGTATGGAAATAATACAAATAAAAGTGTAGGGTTTTTATGATAACCTTGAGTGAAAGATTGATTTGCAGTTTTAACACACGTAAAAATATATATATATATATATATATATATATATATATATATATATATATAATATAATATCTTAAAAGAGTAATTAAGAAAATTACCAAGTTTCCCTTGATAAAATTCACTCTCAAAAATATATATAATATAATATAAAATACGTATATTTAACCGGGCAAGTATGATCACCCGGGTCGTTATCCCCAATGACTAGTGCAATTGAAACCACGTTTTGGATCGGATCCTGATTTGAATAAAGCAAAGATATTTGATTTGGTTTCTAGAAATTAAAGCCCTAATTTTTCACTTTTAATTTAACTCTTAATTAAACTAATTAAAAATTAAACTAATTAAAAACTAATAAGCTTAATTAACGACTTAACTAATGGACTAAAGGTGCAAAAATCTAAGGGATCAACGGGGAAACTAACAGACTAACGGAGGGTTAACTTAGAAAACTACTAAATTCGAAAGTTACACTTTCGACCCTGAGAATCTACCCCGATCACAAACTAGGTCCAAATTAAGGCGAGATTTGAAAAGTGCTTAAATTGAAAAACTCAAAGAAGCAAAGTTGTAAAAGAAGCTAGCGGGAACAACCTCTAACAAAAGCACTATAAGTCTTAAACTCAAAAGATAGAGCTCTAAACGGATCTTCCTAAATAACGTTGCAGAAACTAGGGTTTGGGCCTATGTTTTAACCAAACAGCTCTAAAAAACTCAAATTAAGCTTAATGGAAAAAGGAAAAAGTTCATAGGAAAGCTTATGCAGTGCTTAAATCTAAGAATGCAAAGAAACAACGCCAAAACTACTCTTATACCACTGAAATTGATCAAGAAATAAGCAAACTCAGGAAATAAGCAAAGTAACACAGAATCCAAGTAAGCTAAAAAACCTTAATAAGCTAAACTAAACTTTAAAACTTAAAGAACGTATTAATCACTATTATCCATCAAATGAGTTTATAAAGCTAGACTTACAAGCGTAATTTAACAATTTAACTCTACTAGGGTTGCTACAGTTTTTTGAATTTTCTGGTTTTATGACTTTTGACAGCTGAATTTAAATCTAAGTAAAATGAGCTAAAATTTCAATTAAGACTTAAACACAAATTAAGCTATAAAAACTCAAGTCCTACTAAAAATTGATAACTAAATCTAAAATTATTTATCAAATTAAGCTGAGAACACAGCAGTACTAACTGAGGTTAGTACTGCTAGTGTGAAAATTCAACAGTACTTTGAGAGTACTGCTGATGCAATTTGACTTTGAAAACGTATGTGAGTAATGAAATAAGCTAGAAAACTAAAACTAAAATCTTATAAGCTATAACTAAATCTAAACTTAATTCCTACTTAATTTTGAAAAGCTAAAATTTATACTAACAGTACTAACTTGTGAAGGCAGTACTAACTTTTTAGTTAGTACTGGTAGTGTAAAGAGTCAGCAGTACTAACTTAGGTTAGTACTGCTAGTGCAATTTTGAGACTGCACTAAACCAAACACCCTTTTAGGATTATGACAGGATTTAGAAAAGCTTTTTAAGAGAAAATTTGATGAACAAAAACTAATACCAGATAAAAACTAGCTTAAAACAAACTTAATAATCATGATTAAACAACTGAATAAGACTTAATCTAAGATCTAAACTATTTAAACTAATATTTTTGGATTTTATGAGTTTTTATGACAGAAATTAGCAACTAATGATCTATAACTATATAAGCAAAAACAGATTAGGACAAACAACTAATAAACACTAGAAGAGATTTTTAAATACTAACAAGCAAAGAGAATAAGCAAATTAGCAATATTAAGCATATAATCAAAAACTAGGCATTTAAAACTAAAATTAGAGAAGAATGAAAAGAGAAAACTTACTTAATCCTTTAGCTAAACAAAAGGGACCAATTAAGGCAGCTACAAGCTCCTTAGCTTATTAATAAGCTAAGGTATAAGTCCTTGGGATCTCTTCCAAGGTAAGATCCCCTTCCAAAAGCAAAATTCCAAATAAAGATACATATAAGTTTAAACTGATTTAAGGTTTAGACAGAGGTAAACTGCATACAAACAGCTCTATTTCAGCTTTATTGACTGAAAGAGCTTAATAATAGCTTATTGAGACAACTTATAAGAGAGCTTATGAACTTTAAATGAAGCTAGAAAGACGAGATTTAAAACACTAAAAACTGAAATTTCATTTAACTAAAAAGCTGATTACAAACTTGAAAAGGAAAATGATATAAAAACACAATTTAAGCTAGACTAAATTACTAAAAATTAGATACGAGAAATTGACGACCCTTTTGTGGTTGAGAATGAGGCCCTATTTAGAGTGCCAAGCTGAAGCTTCTAGCCCATTTTCCTGCTAACCCCATCCTTCAATCTCTGCCATCATTTTCCAATGATTTGAGCTTCAATCGTGCCGTTTGATCAAGTGTCACACACTGAGGCATTGCCACATGTCATTCCCTTGAGGTGACGTTTTGTGCTAGTTTGTGAGTGGTTTTCACAAAAACCCACATTCAATTTGCTTTCACATTACTACGAGCCTTTTGAGCCTTGGACTAGGGATAAGTATCCCTGATTAGACTAAGTTGACCTTGCCTTTTGTGCTTGAGCTCCTTAATTAACCACGCACCCTCTAATTTTGACTCGCCCTTGATATACCCATGGGAGTGAAATCGTGGAAAGTACAGTGAATAGTAAAAGGGTTTCCCGCCTATACTTCGACGGTTAAAACTGTTGATCTTTGGGAAGTTTACACATTTGGTCCTTGTCTTTCTTTTATCCCTTTTCAAGTTATAAATAACTTTTGGAAATTGCAAGATTGGTCCTTGAGGCTTTATAAAAGAGGAAATGGCTAGGGGTTTGGCTTTGGCTTGGCTTTTTGGGCTTCGACTTTGTACTCTTCTGATTCTCGTGTCCGTGCTTGCTTGTTTTTGACTGTTTTCTTGTGATTTTTGACTTATCCATACCTGCACACACAAAACACAAATACAAGCATATTTTTGCCATTTTTGGTCTGTTTTGGGTTATTTTAGGTATAAATGGATATGTGTATTTTACACTTATCAAAATTCCCCAAACTAAACGATTGTGTGTCCTCACGCAATATCACATGTCTTATAACCAGATACCTCGAAAATTCCCCAAACTAAACCTTTGAAAAGTAGCAAAGATTTTTATTGAGAGAATTAAGAGATCACAAGTTATAAAACACCCGACTTCCCATTTTCAAAGATTTTTTCTCTTTTTATGATTTTTCTTGATAATTAACTATCTAACTACAACTTATTTGTGTTGACATAATGTATTGTTTTCATTACCTCATTGGTAACTTTTAGGATCACAGAATAAAAAGCACAATTAAGTGTCTAAAAGATAACTTCATCATCCCCGATTTTTCACTTTTCCCAGGCTTTAACTTAAAAATAAGATCACTGTTAATTTACAAGTTATGACACAACACAACTCTTAAATACAATGTGTACTTACATTATTTTCCTCCCGCAAATCCTATTTTTGTCTCTCAGGATTTACTTAAGTCATATTCCCAACTCTTTAGACTTTGTTTCGATACATATTAAATCCAAAAATAAAGTGTAATGGTTAAGAACGCAATAGTAACTCCTAGCTCTTTTTAAAATAACCAAATGCGGAAAAAATCAAGATTAAAGTCCACATCGACTGCGACCAAAATTTGGTTTTGATTAAGCGACTCAAGCAAGGTCAACATTCATGTCATATACCCTAAGCTCTTTGAAACAAGAATGAACCAATCTTATTTGCACCAATACCCTAGGCTTTTAAAAGGTACAAAGTGAGACAAAAATAAAGCACAGTTATTAAACCTTAGTCCTTTTAGTAGGCTACAACACGGCCATGCTTCGACAAGATGTAGCAAACAAATTTTGACTTTGGATTATATAAGTAAAACCGGTGCCTTTTATCTCGAAGCCCACATCGCTACGAGTCGACAAAGGTTATTCTAACTTATTTATGACACCGGACCCTACATTCTATAAAACTCCAACATCGGCCACGCTCCGAACACGATGAAGTAATCTGGCAGCGATACTTATTTATTAATTATTTTGTATTTTTTAGCCAAATTGTGTATTCCTATGGGTACTCATTTTTACTCAACACAAATAAACTAAAGAAAACTTTCTATTACTAATTATTAACCAAAAAAACCATACAACTCTATTTATTAAACATTCATATAAAAGTGAAACAAGCTAATGGGAGAAAAAGCCACAATTAATACATATGAGCTTGAAAGAAATCCAACTATTCTACGTTTAATGTCATGACTTATAAATAACACTATCATTTCTTGTTCTTTGCAAGAGAAATTTGCAAATGCTTAGCCTATATAAAATCCAACTCGGCATATTTAAAATCTACTTGAGATTAGCACAAGTTTTCTTTTACTAATGATTCAAGTCTAGCATGTTTAAAGTCTACATGAGACTAGCACAAACTATCATCATTAATTGTTAAGGGAGAAAGCTAGAACTCTACACGTACGATCGGGTCAAAAATTACTTCTTATTCTTACCAACGGAAAACCTACATTCATGTCTTAACACTTTTTTTTTACTAATTAAAACTGAATAATAAGACTGGAAAATTTAAAATTTTTGCTATTTTTGTGGGGAAAACGGGTACGTGAGAACAAAACAATAAGCAAGCAACATCAAATCGATAGATTCCCTTCCCAAACTAAAAACTAAACATTGCCTCAATTTTTAAAGTCGGGTTTCTACGTATATCGTAAGCCGTTTATGAAGTATGCAAAATACACGTTAACGGATAATGATGAAAGGATATGGATCTCCCCAAACTAATTTCACACAAAGGATGAGAAGCTCGAGTTGAACGGGACAAATCAACCGGACACGAGAGGCTTCAAAGAAATTGTTGGGAGAATCCTGCAAAAATCACAACAAACAAGCAACAAACATCGAGAAATTGGAGAGAACAAGCCTCTCTCAACACAACACATTAATAAAGAAAATAGAAAGAAAATATAAAGGATAAGCATACGGGTAAACTCCCACGACGCGGCTTTTTTGGGTTACCGAGTTAGCAGCTCGACTCGATCCCTGAATTTAGTTGTTCTTAGGGAAAGTCTGGAGGTCCAGGATAATCAATGGTGGTGTATCCCTCCCATAATATGCTTTAAGACGGTGGCAAGTTTGACTTTGAAATTTAGAACCATCGCATGAAAAACTTGGCATCCAAAGGAATAAACTTCGGTGATTATAAAAGGTCCGGACCATCAGGGAACTTGAGCTGTTCCGGAGAAAAATCCTTAACTCGGGAGTTGAACAGAAGGACCTGATCACCAACATTGAAGATCGGTTCTTATCTTGAATCGTGTAGCTTCTTTTTCTTCTCCTTGTAGATTAACAATTCACATAAGCTTGATCACGAAGCTCGCTAAGTTTCATTGAGTTTGAAGCTTTCGATGGTCCCCGCGGTACTTAACATCGAAGTTTGGCAATGCTTGAGAGCCCAAATACGCTTTGGTGTTCCTAAGCTCAAACTGTAAGTGACACGCTTTTTCCTAGACTAACTTAATACGGTAGTACACCAATAGAGTCTTGTAAGCGGTTCTAACAGCCCATAATGCATCATCCAGTTTGTCGGACCATAGCACGTTTTCGCGGACCGTCCTACATCCAAAATTCTTTGAGACCTCGATTCGTGACTTCAACTTGACCACTCGTTTGAGGGTGGTAAGGAGTCGAAGACGAAGGGTGACACATATTTAGACATAACTTTATCAAATTTGTCGTTACAAAAATGGGTCCCACGATCGCTTATGATTGCTCTCGGAGCACCAATCGAGAAAAAGGGATTTTAAGAACTTAACAACTACCCTAGCATCGTTGGTGGGGAGCGCTTTTGCTTTAACCCACTTGGATAAATAATCGACGGCTACTAGAATATATTTGTTACCCCTAGACGACGGAAAAGGTCCCATAAAATCAATTCCCATGAAATCAAAAAACTCACAAACTTGGATTACATTTTGAGGCATCTCATCAACGTTGAGAGATTTTGCCTTGTCTTTGACAAGCATCACAAGTTTTGATTAATTCGTAGCTCCTATAAAGGGTAGCCAATAAAAACCGCATCAAAAATCTTCCTAGGCGGTAAAATTGGCACCATAAGTGTCCCCGTGGGTCCACTGTGACAAGCTCAGAATTTTCGAGAGCTTCTTGCCATCTACACACCGTTCGATTATTTGAATCCCGCACAAGTCTTGGAAAAGAAAAGGGTCATCCCAAAAATAATGTTTTACATCTTTAAAGAACTTGTTTTTCTCTTGAGTCGACATTCCTTTTTTAATGAATTTCCCCGCGTGGTAGTTAGCAAAATCGGCGAACCACGGGGTACTTTGGTCTTTAGCAGTTAACACACTTAAAGTCTCTAAAGGAAAAGTCTCGGTAATTTCTTTTGGGTCAAAAACATTTTCATAAGGGTTTTCGAGACGAGAAAGGTGATCGGCTGCATAGTTTTCAGCTCCCTTGGTATCGATAACCTTAAAATCAAATTCTTGAAGAAGTAAGACCCAGCGAAGCAATCTTGCTTTGGCGTCTTTCTTGTTGAAAAGATATTTCAAAGCGGAGTGATCCGTGTAAACAACACTCACCAAAAACCAAAAAACATCTTGTTAATGATTAGATATGATCGAAACTTCTCGAAAGCATAACAACTGCAAAGCATCTCCTTCTCGTTGGTGTGTATTTGATTCCGCTTCTGTCATAGTCCCTTGCCTAGCGTTAATGATTGGCAAAAATGCTTCTCAATCCTATGCCTAGACCGAACCTATTGCATAATCCACTTGCATCGTACAGATTCAAAAGGTTGGTCCCAATTTGGAGCAATGAGAATTTGAGCTTCGGTCAATTTCTTTTTTCAATTTTTGAAAGGCTAGAATGCATCATCCAAAAAAATTAAAGGGCGGTTTTTCTGCTAAGAGATGGTCATGGGTCCGAGAGATTTAGAAAAGTCTTTATAAATTCTTCGATAGAATCCACATGCCCGAGAAAACTTCGAATTCCTTTGAACGGTCGTTGGATGAGAAGCTTAGAAATTACATCAACTTTGGCCTTACGACTTCAATTCCTTTTTCTAGAGATCATATGTCCTAAAACAATGCCTTCTTTCACCATGAAATGGCTCTTTTCCCAATTTAGTTGCTAATTTGTGGTGTCTTCACACCTTTAAGCATTCTATCTAAATTGCAAGACACGAGAAAAAGAAATCTCCAAAAACTGAAAAAATCGTCCCATAAAAACCTCCATTGTTTTCTTCTATCATGTCGTGAAAAATGGCCATCATACAACGATGAAAGTTCGCGGGGGAGCATTGCACAAACCGAAATGGTCATACGACGGTACGCGAAGTTCCGAATGGGGGCCACGTAAAAGTAGTTTTCTCTTTATCCATTAGGTTAAATGGGAATTTGAAAATACCCAGAAAAACCGCTAAGAAACAATAAAACTCGTTTGCCGCTAATCGCTCTAACATCTGGTTCCATGAATGGTAACGGAAAATGGTCTTTACAAGTTCCTTCGTTTCAACTTTCGATAGGTCGATGCAAACTCCTCCATCCCGTAACTAATTTGTAGGCACCAGCTCATTTTCTTCATTTGCTAACAACGGTCCATACCACCTTATTCTTAGGAACACAATGACCGGACTAACCCATGGACGATCCAGATCGATAAATCAATCCATGCGGCGAGAAAGAAAGTTTTTCTACTTCCTTCTTGATACGTCGTGGATTTTTAGGGTTAGACCCGCTTTGATGTTCCACGAAGGTTCCGTAATCATCTTTCAGAAAGGATTTTGTGAGAGCAAAATTCGGGATCTATGCCTCGGATATCAGAAAGTTTCCAAGCAATTGCTTGTTTTTGGTTTTTTAGAACGTTAATGAGTGAGGTCTTTTCTTCTTGGCTCAAATCTTTTGAAATTATGACTGGAAGTTTGTTATTTTCCTCTAAAAACGCATACTCGAGATGCGGAGGTAACTCTTTAAGCTCGACTTCGGGAATTTCATCTTTTGGTTCAAGTGAAGACTCTTTTGGTTCAACAACTTTAAGATCTTTTTGAATTCCGGGTGAGTAATCTCCTTGGTTTGGGTTAGGTAATGGATCATTGTTGAGAAGTGCCTCGAGAATGAGAATGTCACCCTCGGGATCGTAGTATGTAGCATTGAAAACTGGTGAAACTGGTTCATCATCGATTGCTATAAAAGCATCGGCTTCTTCAAAGAGTAGAAAATCACTTTCATCAAAAGGAGTAAGTGTTGGAGATGAATTAGAAACGATCGGATCGAAGTATGGAGAAGGATTGTTGTAAGCAACGGAATCGGAAAATCCAAGTACTTCTTGTGAGTATTCTTCACAAGTAGCATCAATTAGATCAACTTTTTTCAATGATTCGAGATTGTTGTACGAAATGGAAGGAGCATCACCACATTTAAGGGTTAACGATTGATCATCATTCCTAAGAGTAATTTCTCCCTCGTAAACATCGATTAAAGCATGAGCCGTCCTAAGAAAGGGTCGCCCGAGTATCAATGGTACTCGAGGATCGGCTATAAAATCTAGAACAACGAAATCGGCGGGAAAGTAAAACTTCCCTACTTTGACAAAAACATTTTCAGCTACACCGGGGTTTTGGAAATTGTACGTCGGCTAATTCTAATACCATTTTTGTTCGGTTAGGCCTGAGAGTAAAGCTTTTTCCAAATGGATAAAGGCATGAGATTGATACTACACCTAGAATCGGCAAGGATAAGTAACTATCAAACTCTGAAAAATCAACATGGAATGGAAATCGACCGCGTCACCTACTTTTTTTGGAAGCTTTTTTAGGACAACCGCACTACAATTTCATTTCAACGCGTTTTGGTCAATTCCGATCAACTTGTCTTTGTTATTAACATCTTTTAAACATCGGAGCAAACTGTGGCATATGAAGAAGACATCCGCGAAACTTAGCTCAAGAGTGAGAGATTACGGAAGACTTCCATAAAACGTTGAAGCCGAGGATATCATTCCTTTTCACGAATCTTTTGTTTTGTTGAGTCTTTGATGGTAAGGTAAATTAGGGTTGCTTTGTGCAACGAAAGAAGTCCTGCGGATTGGTTCTTGTCTTTGGTTTGCCTTGGACAATGGAGGAGGTTGGATGTCTTCGGTGCTTGGTAGCTCCGTATCCTTTGTCACCTCACTTTCCTTTTCCACCACCGGCGGTGGAATCGGAGGTCCATCGTAAGAGACACCACTACGAGTTGTAATTGCCTTGGCTTCATTGATTTGGAATGGTATTGCTTGGTAAAGAACTTGAACTGAAAGGTTTGGTTGGTATTGCCTAAATCATCAAACTTGGTGCAAAGGCTTGTTAACAAACTTGTAACATTTGCCATTTGATTTTGCAATCCTTGATTTTGATTCTGCACATTCTTCAATATTGCATCGTTTGCTTTAACGTAGCTTTCAAAATCTGTTTTCAAAACACTATTTGTTGGAGGTTGGTAAGGTAAAACTTGATTGACTGGTGGTTGATTGGTTGGTGTTTGGTATGGTGGAGCTGTGATAAACTGATTTGACGGTTTGATTAAAGTTTCCTCCACAATTTTGATTGAAATTAGATTGGTCCTTGGTATCGGTTTTGGTTGTTTTGGACATTTGGTTGATTGAAACCCGGTGGTCTCATTTGACTTGCCAAATTGGAAGGTTGGTTTCTTTGGAGAAAATTACCAACAGCTGCGGTTTGTTGAAATTGTTGGATGTTGTCATGAAAAATGGGAAAATCATTTCCACCTCGAGTTAACGGACAAAGGTTAAAATGGTGATTTGATCCACAAGTGACACATACTTCCTCAACTGCTTTAACGGGTGCAGGAGTAGTAACAACTAAAGATTTCATTTGATTCAACATTTGGTTCATCTTGATAGTCATCTTATCCTCGAGAGAAGCGGCTATTTGTTGCATATCGAAAGAATTATTAGAAGGTGAAGAATTAGAAAGAGGAGCATCCGTACTCACGTTTGAAATCATAGCAACGACTATGGAGATCGACTTTTGAACTTGCTTCAATAATCGCTAAACTTCTTGAGGCATATTGTCTAAAAAATTACCACCTGCGGCAGAATCTAAGCATCTTGATCGTTTGAATTCAAAGAATTATAAAAGTATGGAGTTGGAGGTAGTTCCGAGAAGCCAGGTGCGGACATTGACGAGGAGTCCTTTAAACGTTCCCATGCTTCGTTAAAGGTTTCGTTGGTTCTTGGAAAAAAATTGGTGATTTTGTTTCGGAGGTATGTTATTTTTGATGGTGGGAAGAATTGGTTTATGAATTTTGAAACAAGGTCGTCCCATGTGAGAATTGATCTAGGAGGTTCCTTGTCTAGCCAATCTCGGGCTTCACCGTCTAGAGAAAAAGGAAAAAGCAAAAGCTTTATCGAAGTGTTCGACTTCTGATGTCCTAAACCGTTGAAGTGACCTTATTAAAAATCGAAGGTGATTTGGGGCTCCTTGTCTACCGAACTTATTACTTTGCACAAGATTGATTAACGTTGGCTTAAGCCTCAAAATTGTTAGCCATGGATGGTGGAACAACTATAGCATCTTCATACCCCTCGATGGGTGCTTGTAACATTTGGGCCATCGTTCGATTGTACGGCCATTGGAACAACGTTTTGTTCAACAATTGGTTCTTCTAAATCAAAGTTTTCAACAACGAAAGAGTTTGTTGTTGACGACGTCCTTTCGAGATACGCGAACGAGTGCGCATAAAAAACAGAATAAACTAACAAATAAAAACAAAACGTTACAATTTTTTTTTTTTTTAACAATGAATTTTAACGGGTTAACACGAAAGAGACGTAAACCAAATAATCAACTGACTTCACAGGTAGCCTTGAAAATGCTTTCAAGGTGAGCCGTACTGATAGTGAACACAAATGCAAGTGCGTAAAATCTTTGATTACGAATTGGGGAAACAATTGCAAGTTTCACGAATTGCAATGATAATATCTCATAGAAGATATTATATTGGGTGGTCCGATTACCAACTTTGTTTATTTTATTTCTTCTTTTTTTTAGGACAATTTTTTTATGTTTTTGATTTTTCTATTTTTTTTTATCTTTTACTTATACTAAGAAGAAAAAGAAAATATTTTTTACTTTTTATATTTTATGATTTTTTTTTTACTTTTGAATTTTAAAACAAGAATGAAACTTTCGAGGACGAAGGATCGTCAAACCAAATCAACAAACCAAAACTTAGAATCCGTAAACACTAATCCCCGGCAACGGCGCCAAAAACTGATTTGCAGTTTTAACACACGTAAAAATATATATATAGATAAAATTACTAAAAAGTAACTTAAAAAAGTACCGAAAAGTCCCTGATTAAAAATTCACACTCAAAATATATATAACATAATATAAATACGTATATTTTAACCGGGCAAGTAAGATCACCGTCGTTATCCCCAATGACTAGTGCAATTGAAACCACGTTTTGGATCGGATCCTGATTTGAATGAAGCAAAGATATATGATTTGGTTTCTAGAAATTAAAGCCCTAATTTTTCACTTTTTATTTAACTCTTAATTAAACTAATTAAAAATTAAACTAATTAAAAACTAATAAGCTTAATTAACGACTTAACTAATGGACTAAAGGTGCAAAAATCTAAGGGATCAACGGGGAAACTAACAGACTAACGGAGGGTTAACTTAGAAAACTACTAAATTCGAAAGTTACACTTTCGACCCTGAGAATCTACCCCGATCACAAACTAGGTCCAAATTAAGGCGAGATTTGAAAAGTGCTTAAATTGAAAAACTCAAAGAAGCAAAGTTGTAAAAGAAGCTATAGAACAACTTTAACATAAGACTGCTATAGTCTGAAACTCAAAGATAAGCTCTAAAAGAGCTTCCTAAATAAGCTGTTACATAAACTAGGTGTTTGGGCTATGTTTTACCAAAACAGCTCTAAAAACTCAAATTAAGCTTAATGTAAAAAAGGAAAAAAAATCTAGGAAGCTTATGAAGTGCTTAATCTAAGAATGCAAAGAAATCAAAGCTTAAACTACTCTTATACCACTGAAATTGATCAAGAAATAAGCAAACTCAGGAAATAAGCAAAGTAACACAGAATCCAAGTAAGCTAAAAAAACCTTAATAAGCTAAACAAAAACTTTAAAACTTAAAAGAACTTATAATCTACTAATTTATCCTGCTAAATGAGTTTATAAAATCTAGACTTTAAAAGTTAATTAACAAATTTAGACTCTACTTAATTTCCTACTGTTTTTGGAATTTTTTAGGTGTATGACTTTTGACAGCTGAATTAAACTAAGCAAATGAGCTAGAAATTTCAAATTAAGACTTAAACCAAATTAAGCTATATTAAAACTCAGCAGTACTTTGAGAGTACTGCTGATGCAATTTGACTTTTGAAAACGTAATGAGTAATGAAATAAGCTAGAAAACTAAAACTAAAATCTTAATAAGCTATAACTAAATCTAAACTTAATTCCTACTTAATTTTGAAAAGCTAAAATTTATACTAACAGTACTAACTTGTGAAGGCAGTACTAACTTTTTAGTTAGTACTGGTAGTGTAAAGAGTCAGCAGTACTAACTTAGGTTAGTACTGCTAGTGCAATTTTGAGACTGCACTAAACCAAACACCCTTTTACCATTTTGACAGGATTTAGAAAAGCTTTTTAAGAGAAATTTGATGCACAAACTAATACCAGAAATAAAAACTAGCTTAAAACAAACTTAATAACTCAGGAATTAAACAACTGAATAAGCCTTAATCTAAAATCAAACTATTAAACTAATAGTTTTGGAATTTTTTGACAGAAATTAGCAACTAATGAGCTAAACTATATAAGCAAAAACAAATGGACAAACAACTAATAAGCACTAGAAGAGATATTTAAACACTAATAAGCAAAGAGAATAAGCAAATAAGCAATTTTAAGCATATAATAAAAAAAACTAAGCATTTAAAACTAAAATTAGAGAAAAATGAAAAGAGAAACTTACTTAATCCTTTAGCTAAACAAAAGGGACCAATTAAGGCAGCTACAAGCTCCTTAGCTTATTAATAAGCTAAGGTATAAGTCCTTGGGATCTCTTCCAAAGTAAGATCCCCTTCCAAAAGCTCAAATTTCCAATACGATCCATATAATTTAAGTGATTTAAGTTAGATATGGTTAATACTGAATTCAACATCTCTATTTCGCTTATAACTGAAAGACTTAAGAGAGCTATTGAGACAACTTATTAAGAGAGCTTATGACTTTAAATGAGAGCTTAGAAAACGAGATTTAAAACACTAAAAGCTGAATTTCATTTAACTAAAGAAGCTGATTACATTACTTGAAAAAGGAAAATTACATAAAAACACGAATTTAAGCTAGACTAAATTACTAAAAATTAGATAAAGAGAAAAGACCACTCTTTTGTGTGTGAGAATGAGGCCTATTTATAGTGCCAAGCCTTGAAGCCCCCCCCCCTTCTAGGCCCTTTTTCCTTGCGACCCAAGCTCAATCTCTGCCATTCATTGTTCCTATCATTTGAGCTCAATCGGGGCCGTGTGATCAAGATGGTCACACAGAGGATTGCCACGTGTCATGCCTGATTGACGTTTGTGTTAGTTTTGTGAGTGTTTTAGCACAAAATCCCACTTAAATTTGTGCTTTCACCGTGGCATTGAGCTTGGACTAGGATAAGTATCCCCTTGATTAGACTAATTTGTCCTTGCATTTGTGCTTGAGCTTCCTTGAATTGACCAACGCACCCTCTAATTTTGACTTGCCCCTTGTTTTAATTATGGGAGTAAATCGGGAAATTGGGTGAATAAAAAGGGTTTCCCGCCTATCTTCGACGTGTTAAAAACTTGGAATCTTGGAAGTTTTACACATTTTGTCCTTGTCTTTCTTTTATCCCTTTTCAAGTTATAAATAACTTTTGGAAATTGCATGATTGGTCCTTGAGGCTTTATAAAAGAGGAAATGGCTAGGGGTTTGGCTTTGGCTTGGCTTTTTGGGCTTCGACTTTGTACTCTTCTGATTCTCGTGTCCGTGCTTGCTTGTTTTTGACTGTTTTCTTGTGATTTTTGACTTATCCATACCTGCACACACAAAACACAAATACAAGCATATTTTTGCCATTTTTGGTCTGTTTTGGGTTTAATTGGGTTATTTTAGGTATAAATGGATATGTGTATTTTACACTTATCAAAGATGAATATGATGAACACGTTAATCCTATAAAACCCTAACTTAATGTATTTAAACCCTTGCTTCCAAAACAAACCCTAGCCTTGAAAACCCTAATTTCTCTTCTTGGAAAACCCTTGATTTTACTTGTAAAATCACTTGATACACCTTAGATAATAACCCTAAACACACTTGTATGCTTGTAATCTTTGTAAAATAAAAACTATGAAATGTTTTGGGAGGTCAAAGTGAGCCGTGGGTTATGGAGTAAAAAGGGAGAGGATTTTTGTGTTTTTGCTAGTTGATAATTTGTGTATGAAAGACTAGGAATAGGAGCTCTTTTATACTAGAAATATCTTGTAAACCATTTGCACAAAACCATGGTTTTGGACTTTGGAATGACTAGGAATGGGAGATGGTGGTTTTGTAAGAAATTGGCATGGCATTGTGTAAGGAAGTTAGTAGGACTTTGCTTGTGAAAGTATTTAGCACATGTATAATTCTAGAAGAAAAGTGAGATATTATTTGTGTGTTTTTGTTATGTATATATCCGGCCATATATGTATAAGTGTAGGAAAATAATAAATTTTTGGGTATTAGGTATAATTTGGGTATTTGATTGATTATAGATAGGTAGAATGGTTTACTTGTATGCAAAAAGGTTCCAAAATGAGAAACGTAAACATTTTACATAACGTATAAAAATAAAATATAAAAACTTAATTATTATTTTCGTAAAAATAATATAACGCTTGCTTGACGTAAACTTTTATTTTATTGGTGTCCGTTTACGTTGATTGTTGATTTTTAGTTTACGCGATTGAACTAAACGATGAAAATTAAAAGTAAATGCGTAAAACCCTAAAAATAATTAATGGCAAGATTGAAGTCGTAAAATGACCTGAAATAAAGGATTGTTACAGTATTCCCCTTATAAAAAGCTTTGTTCCCCCCCTCCCCCCCCCCCCCCCCAACCCCCCGCAAACTTTACAGACTGGCAGTGGATGAAGATGGGTCGATGGTGAAGAGGTGCGGAATACTTCTTCTTGAAATTAAATCTTCATGTTCCCATGTGAACGCAGGACCTCTCCTAGAGTTTCATCAACTTTGATAATTGGATACGACTTGCTCACTGTTGACTTCACGATCCATGATCTTCACTGGTTCTTCAAGAAAGTGAAGCTTATCATCAATATGTATTTCATCTAACGGAATTTCCAACAACTCGTCGGATAAACACTTCTTTATATTAGATATGTGAAACGTACTATAAACCCTGCTTATTGTGGAGGAAGTTCGAGTCTATACAACGGTTTCCTACTTTTTGCCAACACCTTAAAGGGCAATAATACCTCGGGTTCTAACTTCCCTTCGTCAAAATAGATAACTTCTTTACTAAGGTGAGACCTTCAACATGACCTTGTCCTCCAACTTGAAATGATAACAGCTTACCGCCCACATCGGCGTAACTCTTCTGGCAAGCACGAGCGCTTGAGGTTCTGCTTTTGATTTGAATGATCTTTCGGTTGTCATCGTGAATAAATTTTATAGACCGTGAGCTAAACATCACGACCTCAGCCAATAGCAAACGGGCGATCGACACTTCCGACCATAAAGCGCCTCAAATGGTGCAGCTTTAATGCTAGTATGATAACTGATAACCTTAAAATTAACCTTTTTGTATATATAAATTACAATAAATATATAAGGATAATTTCAAAATTATAATTCCAATATAGTACAACCATTATATTCCGAAAGAGTAATATCAATAGCTTTGACCAAAGGAAAATCAAAAATCCCCCGGGTCGTTTCCCAACGAGATGCAAATTGAAAATCGAGAACGTTCGTGATCGCGCGTTTGAATGGTTCAAGGGTTTTTGGATTTGGTTTTTCTAATTTCTATGATTAAAATGCAAAAATGATTAAAGAAAGCTAAAAAACGAAGGCTAAAAGTGAATAAAACCTAAAAACGAGAACCGGGCCTAAACCTGTTCTTTAAAAAACAAAATTTTACAAAATTAACCCTACGAATGCAAAATTAATTTTCATATGTGCAAAATGATAAAATAAAATTAAAAAAAAAGAATTATATTTTTTTTGCTTTTTTAATAATTTATAATGAATTAAAAACAGTTTTGAAAAGAAAAAATGATAAAAAAAAAAACTAAAAAATTTTGGAAAAATATGAAAAAATATGAAAAAATAAAGAAAAGTAGCTAAAAGTGTGCTTAATTCAGGAAAAATAAAAACTTTGAAATTCGGCTTAAAAATAAGCCAGAAATAAGCACTAATTGGCTGATAAGGAAAAGAAATGTTAAAAGGATAACTTGTGCAAACTTAGGCAGAAAAGACCCAAGAGCGCTATTGGGTGATGTAGAGAGTGTGTGTGGGACGTTTTGTGTTAAAGGGGAGGTCAGTTTTCGAATCCTTGGCCCCCCTTTTTGCTAAATATATGTATATATATATAATATAAATATATATATATATATATATATATATATATATATATATATATATATATATATAATATATCATAGAATAGTTTTAAAACTTATAAACAAAAAAGATAAGCAAATTTAAAAAAACAACTTTTTATACACTCAAAAATAAGCTGGAAACAAGGGAAATAAGATGGCAGGATGCTATTTTTAAACTAAGGCAAAAATAAGCTAACTGTTAAGCAAATTTTGGGCAAATAGCCAAATGAAATGTGAAACTAAGCTAAGGCAGATCCTATTCTATACATAATAAGCAAGATTAACAAAAATAAGCCAAGGAAAAATAGGCAGAAAAGCAAAAACAAGCAAATAAGCAAATGGCTAAAATCTGAATACAAACCTCATAGGGACAACTTTTGGCTTAATTTTTAAGCCTTTAGAGGAATCTTTTGGCCCTTTTTTTTTTTTTTAAAAAATTGAAGTATACCAGCTGAAAGCTTGTCTAAAGGGCTTGTAAAATCAGCAATAACAAATTAGCTTGAAGCTCAAAGAAGCCAAGAAAAAGGATTATAAAAGAGGCTGGTTGCACAGGGTACTGACTTTTTGAGATTTTTTCAAAGACAAATAGGGGCAGTTTGCAGACTCAAATTAGGCTAAGAAAATAAGACCAAAATGAAAAACAAGTTAAAACAGCTGGAGTCAGACTTGTAATGAGCTTATGCTCAAAAATCTAGAAGCTAAAAACAATTTTTAGTGACTTAAATTTGACAATAAAAAAAAGAGTCTTTTAAAAAGCTAGAAAGTTACTTGATTGATTTTGGACAAAACAAAAGGAAACCTTGGACATACACTACTGCTCTAGATACTCTAAAAGGACACAAAAACAAGTTTAAAGAGCTGATTTAAAGACCTTAATCCAGTTAGCACTTAGAAACTGTTTTGGTCCAACAGTTTTAAGAACCAATTAGGAAAGACTCAAAATAGAACTTAAGTCCTTAAAAATTTTGAAAACCAATTAAAACAATTAAAAAGGCTGCCAAGTTTGCCTTATGAACCAAATGCGTTGGAAAACCTTTTTTTGACCCACTTTGGCTGTTATGCCAAACACCCCCTTTAGTATTTAGAAAACAAATTTTAAGCTACTTAGACTAATTTAAACAAAATGGTTTTGAACAAAGATGATACCAAAGCTAAGTTGAGCACAAATAAGCAGACTACACACAAAATAAGCAATTAAAATAAGCAATCAAAGAAAATGCAGAATAAAAGCAATTAAAGGCAGTTTTGCAAAAAACAGCAACTAAATACAACCTAATCAATAAAAAGGCATCAATACGCAATAAAACAAGTAGCAATAACAATAAACGACAAAAAGTAAGGCAATGATATGCGTTAGACAGTAAATAAGCAAAAATGGAAAAAGTGAGCTTACAAGAGTCCAATGCTTTTTGGTAAGAGAATATGCTCTCAAACAGCTTAATAACCTTTCCTAAAGCTTCCCATGAAGCACTAACCCAAGGCCATCCATAATTAACCTTGCTCCTTGATATCTTGGACAAATTTTTGTGATTTTTGGTTTTTTGATTTTTTTTGACAGAAAATAAGACAAATGTTTATATAAGCTTTTGAGTGAATCAAGAGCTTATACAAAGCTTAAAGAACAGTATTTAAAGACAATTTAAGTAAATGACAAGTATTTAAAGAAAATTCTTAAATTTCATTAACTTGGAAAATAAAATTACAATGCTTGAAAATAAATGTCAGGAAATTAAAATAGACAGAAATAAAGTGGTCTAATTAGTTTATAAAACAGAAAACCAAGGACAAAAAACTAATAAGCTACAATGGCTTCTCTATTTATACTAAGAGCTCCTAAGTCTTGAGTCTCTTGGTGTGTTTCTTCACTGAGTAGATAATGCATCTGTGTTTGTTGTGTGAGAGAGTCTTCAAATCATCTTAGCCATCCAAATTGTGTGTTCACCAAGTCAATTAATCGTAACCCTTCAATCTTTGTCCTCTTTTGTTTGACGAATGCGTTTATTGGGGATTGCCAGCGTGGCAATGACCCATGTGGGGTGCGGGGTGAAGAAAATTGATTGGATTTTGGTTTGGTTGTAGAGAGTGTATCGAGGTGGGAAAGTGACAGGGTAGTAGGGACGATGAATAGGGATTTTGGCGCCCAATTTTAACTTTGAAAGTTTGGGGAAAATGGCAAAAACAGTCCCTCAAGGTATATATGTTTATTACACGTTCGGTCCTTTGTGGTGAAAAAGATTTTTGGAAATGGCAATTTCAGTCCTCCATTTTGTATGGTTTTATTGCACAGTTAGTCCTTGGAGGACTAACGACAGTTAGGGTATAAGGGTTATAGGACTAACGTTAGTTAAGTCATACATGGGCCATTTATGTTGTAAATTTTGGGCTGGTTAAGTGTATAAAAGGTGTATGGGCCCATTTGGTCTTCATAATGTTTAAATGGGTTGACCCGACCCATTAGATGGGTACGGGTGGGCCCATTTAACATTTCTTCGGTTACGGCTTCGGCTTTGACCCTTTGACTTTGTCGGGGTTGACTTTGACTTTGACTTGGTTGACTTTTTGGTTGACTTTGACTTTTTGACTTTGTCTTTTCACGCTTTTCCATTCCGTGCTCGGTTTTGTCGTTTTTGGCTTCGTTTTTCGTCCTTTTTTCGAATATCCGTTTCCTGCACAATATAAATGAAAACGTACAAATACAATGTATTTTTGGTACGTTTTTAGTCATTTAAGTCCGGTTTTAATGGAAAATGGTATGTGTAATTAAGCACATACCAAAATCCCCCATACTAAAATATTGCCGTGTCCTCACGCAATGCTATAAGTAAACACTTAAGAAAACTAAGACCCTTAATCCCCCTCTACTAATAACCTCGAAAAGTAGCTAAGTGTTCATCAAGGGGAAATAAAGAATCAATAGCTTTGAAAAGCCCCGTTTTTACCATTTTTATTATTTACACTAACTACCACACATATTTTTGTATTTTTCCTTTTTCTCTTTTTTGTACTTTTCTTTTTAAGCAACTAACTAACATATTTGACTTTCGTTATTTTATAACTTTTAGGGTCATAGAACAAGATGCATTTTAATCCTAAAATGCCCCTAAAAAGGATAAATCCATCGTTCCCGACTTTTCACTTATTCCAAACCAAGCTTAAAACGAAATCACCGTTAAGTATAAGTTAAGATGCTAACACTACTCATATTTGCAACTTGTGAACTTTTCACTCCCGACAATTATTATATATTAGGTGAGTGTGCCATTTCGAATTTCAACCATGATACAACGTTTACAAAATTGTCTATGGCCTCACATTCTACTATAGAATAATGATTTGAAGGCGAGATCATCCCATGTAGTGACATTCTCTCGGCACATCCCAACCTTCGGCTAAGTGCCTGGCTTTTTTTTGCAAAATTCTATGCTTCACGTTCCACCCGAGAATAATGAGTTTGAAGGCGAGATCATCCCATGTAGCGACTTTCGTCTCGGCACATCCCAACCTTGCGGCTAAGTGACCAGGCTTTTGACACCCCACAGAGACTAGTATCGGGACTCACGGACCTTCGGTTTCAAAAACTCTTAGGTTTCCCGTATATACATAGCTTATTTAGAAAAACTTAAAATGAAATAGTCTTAGTTCGAAAGCATATTTAAATTTAAGAAAAAGAGATTTTCCCTATATTTATTAAATCACATACTTAACATTAACATTGCCATGATACAATCGTAACCCTCGGCCTTTTAGATGGCTGCAACATCGGTTATGAGCCGGCAAGATGCAGTAAACTTTTACCAGCCCACAGTTTATAATTATTATTAATTCATTCATTCATTTTTTACTTTATATTACCACGATATATAGAGAAAATTTCTTTTTGGAAAATTTAAGTATAAATTTGAACTAAGACTAAAATTATTACTATCGACTACATTTCAAATTCAAAAATTGTTGATTTAAGTTTAATTTTCAAAAATAGCACGTATTATTAGTCCGGTTAGGAGCTTATGGGAGAAAAAGCCACAAATTACACACATGAGCTTGTAAGATTTCCAAATAATCCTTGTTTTAGCATCCAACTCATAATTAACTCTATCATTTTTCGTTCTTCGCAAAGATCCGCGAATGCTTAGTCTAAAAGTTAAGGAACAAGCTAGAGCTCAACACGCTCGATCGAGTCAAAATTTATTCTTATTCTACCCAGCAGGAAAGTCAAAATTGTGACAAAACACTTATTTTAATTTTTTTGAAATTTTTTGAAATTTTTTCATTTTTTTGGTGGTAAAAACGGGATTACGTGAAAACAACGGCTGCAGGTATAATCAAATCGATAGATCCCCCCATACTAGAACCGAACATTGTCCTCAATGTTTTTAGAAGGGTCTCTACGACAATCTAAAGCCGTTTATTAAGTGTGCTAAAGATGAGCGTTAGTCGATAAGATTTGGATATTGGATTCCCATAATGAAGCTAAGGATTTGAAGCTCGAGTGAACGAAGGACAAAACCACGAGCACGAGAGGCTTTAAAAATCCAAGACAATCCTGGACAATCATCACAAAAACACAAGCAAACGAGAATGGAAGAGGCGAGCCTCCTCACAACACACTTATTTATTACTATTATTATTATTAGGATAAGCATGGGTTGCCACCCACGAAGCGCTTGTTTAAGGTCACTTAGCTTGACCCGATCCCCGAATTTATTGGTCCTTAGGGAAAGTTTGGAGATTTGAGACAACCATATGTGGTATGTCCCCTCCAAAGTAGTGCTTAAGTCTATGACCATTCACCTTGAAATTTGGCCTGTCGGTTTGAGATAACTCGACGATGCCATAAGGGTACACATGGGAAATGGTGAACGGTCTGTTCCAACAGGTTTTAAGTTTACCCTAGAAAATCTTCAATCGAGAATTAAAAAGAAGGACTCGGTCACCAACGTTGAAAACGCGGTTTTTGATTTTGGAGTCGTGAATCTTCTTTGTCTTCTCTTTGTAGATCAAAGAGTTCTCGTAGGCTTGATCACGAAGTTCATTTAATTCA